>CM033122.1:14799549-14887859 GCA_019321725.1 Paulownia fortunei | reverse complement strand
ACAACATACCAAACCACCACATTAAAAGAGATTGTAAAACAACCTTATATCTTGTGCAATAAACTGGAGTCCTGCATTCGACTTAGCGCCTTCTCAAATTGACTCCATTTCTGCTCCAGTGTTCCATTATAGCCAATCGACATTCTCACCAACCCTGGCGAAATCCCTGCCAACGCTTTCTCCTCATCGTTCATTTCACTACTCGTGCTACTACCCGAGCACGACATCAACGTCTCATAGTACCCCAAGCTAACGGCCATCAGCCCAAATTGAGTGCAATTCTGCAAAAGATTCATCAACCGGTTGGCCTTCTCCTCCGTCTCCATGTCCAAACAAAGAATTCCACCATAACCATAGTCGTTAATGGCTATGGACTTGAGAACGTCATGATCAGGATGATTTTCCAGGCCCGGATAGATAACTTTCAGGCCGAGTTTCTTCATCCTCGTAGCAAAGACCAAAGCCCGGTGGCAATGCTCCTTCATCCTGAGGCCCAAATGAGGGAGCCTCTCCGATAGTTCGAAGGCCACTTTCGGGTTCATCGTCGGGCCCAATATCATGAGAGCCCCTTGATGAAGATCCATCATGGAATTCACTAGGCTGGCTGGGCCACAAACAGCACCTGTCCATGCATTATTAAAATTAGTACATAATCACAATTAGGAATGAATCACTTAAAACATCATTAAACAATCTATTAGGTGTCAAATGTAAATCTCCAAGGGTCAAGGTATGCATCATCATTTCAGAAAAAGACATGGATCTATAGGAATCCTAACTTAGATCAGCAGAAGTGGTTGTATATATTGTGGTGGTATATTCCTTACATCATGGAACCATCAATTTATGGGACAAAACAAAAAAAGCCCATCATCCATCACATGGAGGATTCATTTCTATCAACATCATATTTTGGACCTACTCAATCCATCAATCATATTATCCTGTCCTAAAATTATGGGCTATTTTGAATTTTAGATAAGAATAAACAAAAAATATAAGTTTTCTAGAATTTTTATATTATTATCCTTAAAAAGTGATGATTAATATATATAATTATTAATTGAGGGAATAATAATTGAAAATAAAAGATATTTTAGAAAATAAAATTTCATTTTGAAACAATTCAAGAAGAAAAGAAGAGTAATAAATTTGATATATATATGCCCTTTTCTTCTAATTAACTATAGTAACTGTAAAATAATATCCACATTATCCCAAATTTATAAAAAAAAATTTACAGATCGTCAAAATAAGACTGTAAATGTATTTTTTATTATAAAAACCACTCTTTCATTAAAGTAATAATGTGATATGCTACGTCTCAATCAATATTTGTGTAGATAATAATAATAATAATAATACATTCATACATACATACATACAAAAAAATTATTTTTCAACTCATAATTAAATTTTCATATGGCATCAAATAAAATTAAATATTTTGAGAACAAGGGAATAGTAGCCAAAGAACTTGCAACTGAGTATAGACGGCACGCGTTGCAACTAACCAGTTCAGCTCACGAGAATAGGAATTCAAGGTTCACATGTGACCACAACCCTAAACTATACTTTTAACGTGAAAATCACGTGAACCCTTTTTTCAGGGTACACTTGGAGAATAAGTTAGGGGAAATGGTAGGTATTTATCATACAAAACCTAAATCCCCAAGTTGTGGGAGAATGTACAAATAGAGACTAGGCATTATAAGTAGCAAAACTCTATGAATTTTTTAAAATGATTGGAATAAAGTATGATAGTTTTATAACATATTGAAATTATATATATACATATTTTTAATAAATAGTAACATGATAAAATCTCCTAAATTTTATTATTAAATTAGTACTTTATTTTGGGAGAATGTACAAATAGAGACTAGGCATTATAAGTAGCAAAACTCTATGAATTTTTTAAAATGATTGGAATAAAGTATGATAGTTTTATAACATATTGAAATTATATACATACATATTTTTTATAAATAGTAACATGATAAAATCTCCTAAATTTTATTATTAAATTAGTACTTTATTTCAAAATTTTCTTTTTATTTTAATAAAATTATATTATAGTAAGTTGTTTTTTCTATTTTTTCAGTTATGTGTATAATTTTACTAGATAGCACAATTTTAGTTAACAATTTTTACATATAAATGTATTATTTTTATAAAATAATTAAAAAATTTATGTCGATATATTCTGAATTTTGTTATGCAAATGAGATTTTATTAATTTCCTTTTAATTTATCGTAAAGGATACCTGGATTATGAATTTTAAAAACTCAGGAATAATTTTTGAATTCTGAATTTATTATTATGCAAGACATGACAAAATTCATGTGTAAAAGAGACAAGACAAGAAGGCTGTAAGAGGTTATTAGCATCTATATATTTTAATATTATTAAAAAATCATCATCACTTATATTATTTTGATAATACACCAAATAGATGTCGGAGTCTGCACTATAAATTTTGCAAAAATTTTGGTACCAACTTGTGCAAAAAACTATTTTGTATGTGTTAAATTTTATTGGAGATTTACATATATTAACACTAAAGTTTAATAATTATAATCTCTATATAGGATAAACTCTTTTTTGAGAAAAGATAAATATATATATATATATATATATATATATACACACACACTCATTAGTGTCCCCACCAATCTTACGACACGCGTACTCAAAAATTAAAGTCATTGACAAACAGAAACATAAAAATCCAACATAAGAAAGGCAACGGACCTGCGTTGATGTCGGCCGCACCGCTGATGTACTTAGTGATGCTGTGAACCACCACGTCCGCCCCCAGCCTCGCCGGCGACACCACCATCGGAGAAAAGGTGTTGTCCACCACCACCGTCACCCCCTTATCGTGCGCTATCCTGCACAGCTCTGGCACGTTAGCCACCGTCAGCGTCGGGTTCGAAATCGTCTCGAAGTACAGCACCTTCGTCCTCCCCTCCACGATTTCCCTCCTCACCATGTCGTGGTCCCTGATGTCCACAAACGTCGTCGTTATGTTGCAAGCCCTGGGGAAGAAATGCGTCAGCAGCGCGTGGGTCCCACCGTAGAGGGTACGCGAGGCGACCAGGTGTCCGCCGGAGCTGCAGAGCTGGAGGAGGACGGAGGAGATGGCGGACATGCCGGAGGCGGTGCAGTAGGCGGCCTCTGTGCCTTCCAAGGCAGCCATGAGGCGGCCCAGGTTGAGCACGGTGGGGTTGAAGTGGCGGCTGTAAATGAAGAAATCTCGGTCGGGGCCGAGTTCTCCGGCGAACATCCGCCGCAGGGTGTCGGGCTCCATGACGGTGAAGGTGGCGGAGGCCTCAATGGACATGTTGACGCCGCCGTGCTCGCCAAACTCGTGGCGGGAATTGGCTAGAGCCGCCGCTGGATCGTCTACGTGGGGAGGCGCCTTACTGATCATTTGATGCTTCTTGGCGGCGGCCGCAAATTGATCCCATTGATCATCGGAGCCTGATCGCTTCTTGGTCTGCACGTTATCTACGTTGGGGTTGAGGGTTCCGTCCGCCATTGCTCTATGTGTGTGTGCGCGCGCGCGCGCGTGTGAATTAGAATTGAGAGGAACTGGTTATGTATATATAGATGAAAAAGAGATAAAGAGGTTCAATAGTTGAATCTAGACATATTCCATGTACTAGTTAATAATATGAATTAAATCACACTCTAATAGATTTTAGGCTTTTTCTTAATAGAATATAGCAATTTTAATTTTTTTTTTATATAAACACCATGGGATAGAGCAAAATTAAGAAAATAGATGAAATTAGCAATTTTGTGTAAAGTTGTTAACCCAAGTAGCAACTTTGTAAGAAGTTGTTAATCCAAATAGCAACTTTATCAATATTATGTGTGTTTGTGTCGATGTCGATGTTGATGTCGCCTACCTCTATGTCTATCTTCAATAGTAGGAATTTTATGTGTTTGTTGTTGTGTATAATCATCGTCATTTGTAATATAATATAAATTAAAAGATAGACGATTTGATGATGTTGTGAAACGTGACTCTCCACGATCATGATATCAACTATATATATTGATGGATACCAACTATAATTATTAAGATGTTTTTAATAATTATCATTCCTAATTAATTCAAATTAAATAATAATTTTGACAGGTTCATCTAATTCGACACTTACTATGTTTCATAGTATGGACAATTCTACTAATTATTGTGTGTCTCAAGAGGCACAATCGAATGAGTCTTTCACTTCATTTTGGAGTATGCCGTCATACATGCAGTCATTGTCGACACAATTTAATTCTGATATTGGCATGGGGTACCCATCTGCACGGCAACAACCAAGATATAGTACTTATCGTCCAGAGTTTGTTATTTCTCATGTACCATATCCACCTACGTATAGTAGATATCACAATCGTGGAGAGTCGAACTCCACAATATCATCAGGTTGTCTATCTTTTAATTTAAATTATATTATAAATGACGATGATGACAAACAATAACAAATACATAAAATTCCTGTTGTTAAAGGTAGATATAGAGTTAGGCGACAGCGACATAGACCTCGTTGTAGTATCGAATGATATTTTCGAAAAAAATTTGTGAAATATTTATAAATTGTGTTGTATATATTTATTTAGTTGAAAATAATTTATATTCATTGAAAATAATTTTACATTATATATGTTCATACATATACATATACATATATATATATAAATATATATATATAATCATTACATATCATTATTTATAATATTATAAATTAGTTTTTTAATTTAAATTATTTCATCATTGTTTAATTATTTTTTTCTAATTACTTTATTATTATTTAAACTAATTAATTATACCTAATGATTATCTAATTAAAATATTTAAAAATATAATTATTAACTAAATTATTACCGATAATTGATAAATAATTATTTAAAAAATAATTATTACAAAGTATTTGACAAAGTTGCCACTTGGGTTAGCAACTTTACATAAAGTTACTAACTCATGTAACAACTTTACCTATTTTCTTAATTTTCCTCTAACCTACGGTATTTATATAAATTTTTTTTAAAATTATTATATTCTATTAAAAAAGCCTGGATTTTATGTGTATGTGATAATTTTCCTAGATTTTACAATGAATCCATGAGTAATTATTGTTAGGCCTTAAATCTTACCTAGGCCTTAAATTTTCCTAGTTAAGATTAGATTTGGAAAGATGGTATTCCCAATGTAGTAAATCACAGTAGAAATGTATTTTAGGTGTAGGTAATAATTATTCCGGATTTTACTGAATCCATCAGTAATTATTGTTAGGCCTTATTCGTAGGCAATATTAGATTTGGATAGATAGGTATTCCCACGTAATTCATTATTAATATGTAGTAAATCACAGTAGTAAGGGATTTAGGTGTAGGTGATAAATTTCCTGGTATCCATGAGTATTTATTGTTAGGCCTTTTTTGTAGTCAAGATTAGGTCTCGATAGATTAGTATTTCCATGTAATTCATCAATAATATGTAGTAAATCACAATAGTAATGGATTTTACTCTTTAGGTGTAGATGATAAATTTCATGGATTTTTAATGTGACATCCATGAGTAATTATTGTTAGGCCTCGTTTGTAGGCAAGATTAGGTTGGGATAGATGAGTATTCTCCCGTGATTTATTGTTTGCTTCAAATTGTTGGACTCATGAAAATGAGTTGGCCTGGCATATAATTGAGCCCTCTCTTAGATTGTGGATAACATCTAGTTGGTGTGATTTATAATCTAAGAAAAAGATTCAACCCATAATTAAGTAAGTGATAATATATATATATATATATATATACATAAACTTATATATAAATACAACTAAATATACATAAATTTATGAATAAAAAAATCTATATTGATAAATACTTATATATTTATATATGAATATAAATATTTACATTTATAAGTATTCATGAATATATATTTATATTAATAATAATAAAATATGCATTATGATAATAAATATTAATAATATATAATTATATTTATATATATATATCTCAATACAAATTATATGAATAATATAGATTAAACACATATTCATATTTATAATATCAATTATATTAAATATATATTAATATATTTACTATATATATCAATATATATAATAATATTTTGTTATAAATAATATATATTTATATTTACAATACAAGTAATATATATTTATTAATGTGTATATATATATATATATGTATATTTGAATATCAATGTGTATTTATAATATATATGATTTATATGAATTTACATATTTATATAAATATTCATATAATAATATATGTTTTAAAAATATATGTTAAATTTTATATAAATATTTATAAAAATATATACAAATATGTATAATATGAATGAACGTTGAAAATAAAATAGTATTTTTTTATTTTTTTATATTTAAATAATATAAATATTAATACATAGATATACATATCGTTGTATATTTATATACATATATATATATTTATATTTTTAAATATATAAATTTATTCAACCCCCCCCCCACGAGCGTGCACACACACACACATATATATATATATATATACATATATATATATATATGTGTGTGTGTGTGTGTTATTGTAATAAAAGTTGAGGGGATTTTTGACTCTCTATAATATATTCTACTTTTAATTTCATCCAACCAAATAAGTTAATCATTGTAACTACGGATATCTAACACTTTAAAGTAATCTACCAAACAATATACAAGAAGGCCTTGATACATACCACATCTCATTGCAAAGATATCAAAATTTATCTCATCAAACCTATCAAACAAGCCTTTAGAGAATATTTGCATATTCCGAGTGATGTCATGCCATGCGTAGGATTTCATTTACTATCATTTCAAATTATTTACTACAAATTGTGAATTACATATATTTGGTATATATGAGAAAAATATAATAAATAATACAATATAAATTATAATAGAAGATTTAAAAAGACTCATAGTGTGTGAATGTGTCTATATTCACTAATTGTATTATTAAACTTGTTATGATTATTGGTGAAATTCTTTGATGGATATTTTGTGCAACACTCATGGTTCCTTCAACACCCACCTTCTATAATTTTAATAAATCGAGTATATTACACATGATTTACTATAAAAATGATCCTTATTATATATTCACATATTTCATGTGATATGTTGAATATTCTAACTTTATGATCTATCCCACCCGTAATTCTTATGTGCATTTATATTTTTGCCCCAAAAATGAAACATACTGTAAAATCTCTATAAATGAATATTAATAAAATTAAAAAATATATTATTTTTAAAGAAGTTATTTATTTATTGATAAATATATAATTTATTAATTTATAAAAAAATTATGTTTTAATTATTTATATGGTGCAAAATTAATCTGTACATACAAAGAACTGAAAAAGTATCATTATATATTTAAAAATAATTAATTATTAATATATACATGCATAGAAGCTCAAAATTTATCATTAAATACATTTAACGTGAATGTTATTAAGTATTTGGACATACAATAAATGTATTTTTCATAATAAATACCATAAAAAATGAAGTATTTCAAGATGTTTCAAGTACAAAATAAAAGTCAACTCTATAAATAATCATTATTATTATTTTTGTAGATTCCAAATCATCAAAATTTTCATACACCTTTTAAGGTAAGCATAATATTTATCAAATAAGATGAAGAATAACAATGTTAAGATGCACAAATCAACAAAATATCATGACTTAGAAAAACTATTATACAAGTGGTTACTCCAATATAAGAGAAAGTGAATATGACTGGAGAAATAAAAATTGTCAAGATTTTTTTAAAATTATGAATTATATAATTTTTTTGAATTATTAATTTATATTTCGGTTGGACCCTAAGTATTTGAAAATATTTATTATTTTATGCAGATTATAAATTCATGCTCTAGTCAAGATTGGATAATTTTATCAATTAAATGAGGTTATTAATTTATCGATCATTCATTTATCAAAATTTTATTATATAATACATGAAACACTTAAATAATCGAGTTACACCTATCATTTTGCCACTCGTGTTGCTTACGAACACTGCCGGAATATTCGTTTGATAATCTGAAAATTTGTCTAAAATATTAATCGAAATATAAAATAATAAAATGGTGTGTGAAACACTTTTGAATTTTGAAATGTGTAATAAGTGTCTTCGACAATTACTCACACAAATAATCAAATGGCACTTGAACTGCAGTAGCTTTTAGCCAAGCTTAGAGCTATTAAAGGAGGAAAAAGTAATTGAACTGGACTTAAGACAAATTACTAATCACAAATAATCTTGAGTGATATATAGAATACACGAGAATATCATAAATTTCATTTTAAATTATTTATATTGCTATTTCTTGATGATTTTGTATGCTATGTTTTATGTTGATAATATAATTTACTGTATTTTTTTCACAACATGAAAATACCTATTATATATTGTCTTACATTACAACACGTAATATTTTATTTTTGAAATTTTTTAGTACTCATTTTCTTAGATATAATTATGTATTGTATATAACATATACTAATAATGTCATTTCTTAGTTTTTTTTGGCGTTGCTGTGTTCTGTTTTGTATCTTTTTAATAGATATGACGTTTTAAATGAAAGTCCAAACGCATTTAGAAGTGAAGAATGGATGTAGATGGTTTGATATTATTACTTCAGAAAAAGAAGGTTACTTTTGCAAAAAAACTATTTAAAAAAATTGAACTTCCCAAAAAATATAAAATGAACATCCAATTTAAAATAAACATTACAATCAGAGTGGCGGCGGCTTCCTCAACTCTATTAATTTTTCAAATTAGTATCAACTATATATTATAAAATTTTAAAATTTTAAAATTTGGACCTTTTAAAAAATAAAAATACCTCTTTAGCGAATATTTTTTTAAATATATCTCTTTTCCTCAATCTCTATTTTCTAACTCCATCCTAAATACAATTTAAATAAATTAATTGGATTGACATAACTCACTAGATTAAAATATTTCAATCATCCAAATAATACAATTTTTGATAGAGACTGTGAAGTAGTTTCATATTGTACAACACGTTTACTGCATGTACAAATGAGATTTCTTTTTTCATTTTTTTTTACTTTTTCTCTTTCGGTAGACAGGAATATAAATAAAAGAACAAAATACATAAATTTCTCTTAATTTCACCTATAGTCCCAAATACCTTTGTAAACTTTCAAATGTAATATTTACCTCTTAAATTAAATATTTGGATAAAATTGTCCTCAATGCAATGATAATATTTTTTTGTGTATTTATTATACTCATATAGTACTTTGGTTTTTTTAAATTTGAACTACATAAGTTACTAATTATTTTTCTAAAAAAAATATAATTTAAAATATTTTTTTAATTATAAACAATTTTGAAATTAAATTTGGGGTGCAAAATATTCAATATATACCAAAAACTACATAAATTCATTGAATTGAGTATAATTTTGTTCAATTATTCAGATTCATATCTGAAAGAAATTGACAATAAGTTATTTTAAAATTGACTATGGCTTTTTGTCCCTCTGTTAGAGGTGTTCCAGAAATGTCTGCGATCAAGTAAATAATTCTACGAACGAATGGATCGTATCGACTTGAAAAATGAAAATTGTATAAGTTATACGTTTTGTCACTACTTTGTATAAAATCGTTAGGTATGAATATGTTAGATACATGTGACTCGATTAGTGAAATAGTATATATTCAGGAGGGTAAATGCTACATTTGAAAGTTTAAGGGGTGTTTACAATTATATGTGAAGTTAAAGGGGATTTATGTATTTTGTCCTAAATAAAATCAAAATAAAAAAAGCTAATTGATTTAATTAAGTATTGTTACTATTTCTGCTATATTACTTATAAACTCCAAGATTCTCCATTAATTTAATTATATTCTTTTGGGACTTGCCGACGATAAGAATTGGAATATATATCACAAAAACTCAAACAAGTATACGAAAAAAAATTATAATCTCAATTCTTCAGAAAAGTCCTCGTCTTTTCTTGATTGAAATAATAGTTTTGGAGGGGAAAAAAAGTAGAAATAAAGCCTCATTTTTAGATATTCAAAAAAAATAAAAATCAGAATAATAAATTTGAGATGGAGAATGCATCATAAAAACTCAAACAATTAGAATTAAGTGAAAATTTATAGTTTCAATTCCTAAAACTAAGTATGTTTAATACCTTGATATGAAAACAAAGAAACGCGATGAATATATGTGAAAGCACTTGTTTCTGCATCTTATTTTCAAAAATATGATTAAGTGAACCAACCTTTTGTAGTTTAATTGTCTCTTTTTTCTCGGTGTAGTTTGCAATAAGATTGTGAGGAGATAAATTGACAAAAAAATAGGAACATTAATCTAACATAATATAGATTTAATTTTGCATCAAATACCCTTATATTAATAAAATTTTCAAATATTGTCTAAATCAATAAAAATTATATTGATGGATAAATATACCCTTGAACTAAATAAAATGTTAAATCTCATATTTTACTCCCTCTAAAATTAAATGTCAATTAACTTGATCTCATATTTTACTTAACTCTAATTTTATTAAATAAATAAGCCTACAATTAAATCTAAAATAAATAAATAGAAAAATATAATTTTAATAATATAGAGAAGAGATATTAAAAAATATATCACATAAATTTATGTTAGTACCATTTTATATATATTACTTTAATAAGTAAGTATTAAAATTTGGCGTCAAATTAGTTATAAATTTTTCACTCGAAAGTTCTTAATTACATTAATATACTTTATAAGATTTTTTTTTATTTTTTATTTTTTATTTTTTATTTTTCTTTCACATATAAATAACTACACTTTAAATTAGATTAATTAATATATTTGAGATACATATGCGCACTTTACATAATAGAATTTTATACACTGGTTAAAACTATATGTTTAAAATGATAGTACTAAAAATTTATGTGACCTAGTATTTTTAAAATTTAATGAGTCTTCTCTATAATATTAAATTTATATTTTGCTATTTATGTATTTTAGATTTAATTGAAAATTACTTTTTTTAATAAAATTAGCATTGAATAAAATTTGAAATCAATTTGATTGATATTTAATTATAAAGGGGCAAAGTACAATATAATTTATAATAGAGGGGGCAAAGTGAATATAATATTTTATTTAATTTAAGGGTATTTTGGTTCATTTATATATTTTTTGTTAGTTTAGAGGGGGTATTTGAAGGTTTTAATAATAGAAAAGACTACTTGATATAATTTTTAATAGTTCAATAGAATAAAGTGCATTTAATCCTATAACATAATAAAAATTAGTATTTTAAAAATCCGATTGGACCAACCCGATTCAAAGAAACCAATGGCCAATATGGTCTAATGGCTAATTAATTGAAAGTCCTATTAATCTGGTCAAACAACCAGTCAAAAAAACTGTTAAAATCTTTTTTTTTTTTTATTTTGAGAGAGTTTAAACTTGTTTTTTAATTATATACATGTAATTATTAGAATTTTGGACTTTGTTATATGTATTTTTTAGTTGGTTATTTATTTTTGTTTATTTTTAAAATTTAATATATAATAATTAATTTATTATATTACTATTTTATATTAATATAATAAAATAATATATTTAATTTTCATCAGATCGATTGGACTTCCAACCAGTTGAACCGCTTAACAACAATAAGACCGATTTGTTCATCGATCCGATTATAAAACACTATAAAAAATGACTGACGATCAAGAAGAAGTATGCTAATGTCTGTGGATTTAAAGCATGTTGTGAATAAAAATTTGTGTTTCGTTTGTTTTTTTGTTAATTCTCCCCTAAAAATTAATATCAAATTAATATTGTTGATCAATCCACTACATTATATTCTTGAATGCAATAACAAACAACAACGTTAGTTATTTTATAAATATATGGATAATCACAAGCAATATAATGAATTTTAAGATTTGAAAGTTTTATAAAAATTGTCTAAGAATATAAATAATGCTTTTTATTATAACAAAAACAAAACGCTCAATTCGAAATGGAGTTTGTATTCTTTAATTTAGAGCATAGTGCGATACACCAAATGTTTAGGGTGAATTTAGTGAAATTTAGTAAAGTACTTTAACTTCTAAAAAACTGTAGGTAGGATCGACGGCTTTTATAAAAGTTGATAGTTAATTATTGAATTCTTAATTAATAATTTGGTATAGTTATCCTTGTTCTCATTGGTTAATATCTATTAGTGTCCATATACCACAAGCAATTGTTCTATCATATTTTGCCAATTTCATGTAAACAACACAAAATGATTTAACCATCCTTTATGAGCTTGTTTACTTCATATAATTAATTAGGTCGAATATTTTAGTAGTACAATGTTTATCTTTGGTGATAATGACAAATTAAAGCTCAGTCTAAATCATTTATTTAGCTGGATAATTCATTCCATGAGGTGGGATGAATAACCAAATTCTCCCCCTAAGATATTTTAAATATTATTAGACCATAATTTCCATATATTTAAACAACATACTTTAATAAGGATAAATTAGTAAAAGATACAATATACTAATGATAATCCATCAAAATATACATATAATTAGAATATTGACTAATATATCTTTTAAATAATCATACAAAGTACACATAAATTTTATCCGATAATTCGCTTTAAATCACACACCTCATCTTATTTTTTATCAATCGTCTTTCATCCTAATCAAAGAAGTAAAGAATAACTTCGCATTATGTAAGATTAATGGACAAGGATCACTCTATTCAAAGCCACAAAAAAAAAAAAAAAAAAAGGAATTCAAAAAAATTTTAAAAAACAAAAACATATAAAAAAAATTACTTGAAATTTAAACATTGGAGTATAGTACTAAATATTTTTAAATTTCAAATGGCAATTACAAACTTGGTCCAAAAATAAGTAAAGGAAAATAAATGAGTATCAAAACTTACAAATATAATTAATTTGAATATAGTTAAATTTAAAGTAGAAAATAATAAATTAGCAACACACGTGTAGTGTCATAATAATTGCCAAATTTCATATTTCCTTTATTTCCTCCAATTAGAAAACTAGCTTTTGACATCCCATGTTATCAGTGTCCAACTTGAACTACTCATTCAGAATTTTCAACATATCACTAAAACACCATATAATATCACTAAAAGAGTTCAAATTGAAATAGACTACTTGCTTTCAAACACGGGTCATTTCGAGGAGATTTCAAAATTTAGAGTTTTGGAACAATGACAATTATCTATTTGATATGACTCATATACGATCTATCATATATAAATAATTGTGTCCAAAATTCTTAGTCATGAGCCACCCTAAAAATTGCAGTTCAAGGGATTATTAATCAATCAAAACTCTCACCCTAATCTAAGACGAGCAAATCTTAAGCATTTGCTATCTGCATGGTTCCTATCCCATCCCCAGGACTGAGAATTTTGTTTAATTTTTTGTATTGTGGAATGTGAGATATAAAAACTTATAGAAAGAGAAAGTTTAACCATAGACTAACTAACGGAGGATATTCCTCCAAGTTGTGATAATGCGAATCCCATGTACCTTCTAACTAAGAAGGATACAAATAAAACTAAAAGTCTTGGACCATTTCAATGAAAATGTGCAATTGTATACACGTTTGTTTGTTTGTTTTATTAACAACGAAAAATCTATCCAGAACGTTTTATCACTATAAAATCCTATCATATCAATAATTTATATTATAATGATATGACACGATTTTAATAGAATGAAATAATCGATATAAACAAAATATTTCCCCTTGACTTGACCAGCTAGCAGGATAAGGCACAAGCTAGCATGAGACACCCATCTTTAGCCTATCCAACTTCCTGTGAGTTGCATTATCCATCCACCCAATCCTTCTGTTAATGAATGGATATTCTATGCAAATTTTCATGTATTATAGTATTATTTTCTTCTGTACCATAATTTCTTTTTATTTATTTATTTATTTTTAACTTTAACAATGTAATAACTGTAACATATGTTATCATGTTCTTATACTGTTTGGATCAAACAGTTGCGATTCTAATAATGCACAGTAAATAAGACAATTTAATCTAACCAAAACTATTCATTAACGATTGCGCTAACTAGAAAATGTCGCAATATTTTAATTTTTACCAACTTAGATATGTACATATCAAAAATCATATGTCTGCTTGGAATATGATGATCACCATGGCATCATCTGCAAACTTCAGTCCAAAAGCTATCTTCATCTGTCCAATTATGACTTCAAAAAGATATAGCAATTTATATATGATAATTGTGGTATCGTGATAATTGTCTGCTCTTTTTGCTATTGTTCCTAGAATGGCTCAGGAATTGGGGTATATATGAAAGTAATGTTTGGATTTATTCTAGGAATATTTTTTATTATAAATATTTTATCTTATAAGTTTTTGTTTTGATAGTGGTATCATTTCAATCATTTTTAATGTTGTATGTTGTATTTTTTAACGTAAAAAATATATTTATAAATATAAAAAAAATGATATATATTTGTAATGATATAATAATATAATAATGCAAAGTATTGATGTATAATGAATTGACGGAAATTAAACACTATTTAAATAATAGAAGTTCAAGAAAAATTATCAAAAATCGGACCTTGTTACTTGGTTGAATCACCGACGATGGAACCGATATTTTTCATCTACTTACTTTTATCCAAATTCAATCACAATGAAATAATTTTTATTCCACAATCCAAATGTGTCAACTTGAAGTATATCTTGACCAAATGATCACTCCTTTTGTCCTTCGCCCTCGTCAATGCACGAAACATGTATTTCATATTTCTTTTCATGTATTCAGTTGTCTTCTATGGGAGATGAAATGAGGCTTTTATATGGTGGTTACTTTATGAAAAACCACGACCTCCAAAAGGAGTCTTTTGAGTATTTGGATTAGGGTCAGCCCAAAAGGTGTCTTTTGAGTATTTGGATTAGGGTCTGCCCTCTTGGGCGATCTATTTTCCTACATCTCCCATTTATACATGAGGGCTAGACACGAGTCGTATATGATCATAGTTATGTTAGAGTAGGATGACCAACACCCTAATTAGATTCGGTGTATTATACTCTTTTTGTGTTGTAAAAATAATCTTATTGTGAATCATATTAATAAAAATATATTTTCTTTATCTTACGTCTTGCTTCTTTTATTTCTGCACATTAGATAAAGTCCTTAAACTAAATTTAGTTACGGGGCATGGTCGCGCATATGATGGTAATTATGGAATATGCCTTTTAGGCTTTGATTTTAAATAAGTTCCTAGTTGAGAGCTTTTTGAGATGAGATATTAAATAACTCAGTAAAACTCGCACATGTAATGCATGCTCATGAGACGAGGATGTCACATTCCATTGGCATTAGCGTAGAGACGCAAGTGCATGTATATGAGTGCTTGTTAGGGAACAAGTACATCGAACATGACCAGCAAGAAATTCTTAGTTGGAGGCTTTGCCTGTCAAAATAAGAATTTCTGTGTTGCGATAGTACAAGACTAGTTCTTAGACTTGAGACACGATGATAGCCTTGTGTGCATTCTGCAACACTTTGATATATCTTCTGATTGCTTGACAATCACAAAGGGGGTATGTTAGGTGTTGCATTGGTGTGCATGGAGGTTTGTCAGTGGCCAACATAGAATTCGATACTTGTCTTTTTAAACAAGGGAATTTTCTGTGTTTTCATGGTTCGTAATTCAAAGACCTTGACCAAGGCATGATGAATTGTGATTTATCAGGAATTATTGGAAGTTGAAATGGGATCACAGTTATTGAATTATTTAAGGTTTCGACTTATAATCCATGCTTTAGATTCAATCGCAAGATTAGCTGTCGAAAGGACCGTACGTGTATAGTACTCGCAATTGAAATAGGTTTACTCGCTATTTCACCTAAGACTAGTTTTCCATGATTACTTGTTAGGTGTTTTCATGGATAGTGAGGTTTTTAAAATTAAAAAGTTAATTTAGATTAATTAATTAGAATAATTGTTATTCATAAGTTGCAAATGTTGTAAGCCTACTACTAGCTTAGTATTGAACCTAAGAGGGTCATACATTTTTATGGGAAGTAACATATCTAATTTTAGAATTTATCCAATGGTTGAAAATTAATTAATTAATACTGATTAATTAATTAATTAAGGGTTCTATTTAATTTAATGATTAAATTAAATTATTCAATTTAGTAAATGAATTATTTAATTAGACCTAATTTGATTAGAAAGCCCAATTAGAGTAATTAATTAATCAATTAGATTGATTAAATTGGGATTGAATCAATTTGATTGATTTATGAATTTTTGAGTCCAAACCCAAAATTAATGTGGATCACTTAAGAAGTCTACTAAAATATGAAGAGAATAAATTAAATAAATATGATTTATTTAATTAACATATTTATATATAAATATAATTATAGTATATATATGATATATATCTATCTTGATATTATTTGAAGAGTTCAAATTAATATCAATAATGTATGTAGATAATTTTGATGATTAATGTACTCTCAAATTAGTCCACATACAATAGGAGAGAAAAAAGAGAAGAGTTTTTGGAAGTTTTGGAATCCTTCCAAAATAAGACTTTAAAGTAGTTCAAAATTGTAAAACTCTCAAAGAGTTGGAGAATAATCAAATTTTCAGTCCTATATATGATGATGGACGAAAATTACAATAATTAATTCAGTAAATTTAAATAAAAATTATTTTATTTAAGTCTTCTATTTTTCTTTCCAAAAAAAGAAAGAAAAACATTTTCTTGTAATCTTGATTTTATTATTTTTTAAAGAAAATCAGTTTCTTATTATTCTCTTCATATTATAGTTTCAAGAACTTAAATAATTAATCTTTATTGTTTTTGAAAATTTACTCCGATTCTAGATTAGTAAACAATTAAAATGATACTAGTGAATCTTTTGATTAGTGTTGCTCTTTCGTATTGTGGACTTAATAGAAGGAAGATACTTGGATCCCTGCGAGTTTTGATAGTCCAGGATAAGCAATTGATTGCTTCATTTCCTACAATAATCGGAATACTCGGAAGGTATAATCCGAATTTTATATTTATTTATATATTCACTTGAATAAGCGCGATTGTTAAAATCGCTTTCGAATCAAATGGGTTAAATTTATATTTAATAATTTTAATTTTCCACTGCATATACCCCTGCGATTATAGCAAACCCATCAATAGTATCAGAACCACGATTTCACTTATTAAGTGAATTTTGAATTTATGAATGCATGTTTTTAAATTGTTTAAATTCATGTTAATTATGTAAAATTTGATTTTGCATATTTTGAGCAATTTTTAATAATTTTAATTGCTTATTTAAATTGTTTAAATATGAAAATAAAAAAAAGTGAAGAAATGGGCCGTAGGTATCAGACATGCGATGGCTGCGTGCGCGTAGGCACCTGGCAGTGGGTGTCGGCGCGCGCGCGGGCGCTTGACAGTGAGCGCACGGCAGCGCGCGGGCACCTGACGCGCGCTCGTCGTGTCGTTACAGGTTCGTTTTTATTTTTATTTATTTTTTGGAGTATTAAAATTAAATGTTAATTTTAATTATTTCTGAAAAATTATTTTTCAAGCCATTGAAAATTATACAAAGTTAAAAAAATTTTTGCGTTTAACAATTTGGTAAATTTACATGTTTTGATAATTACATATGATGTTAATTATGAGCATGTATGGGATGATTTGAGCCATTGGACCAATGTGATTGCTTTTATTTAATATTTTTAGGTTTTAAAATGAGGTCTGCGAGCCTCTTATTCCATCTATGTAAGTTTTTTTATTTTCTGTAAAGAGAGTAGAATAGATGGTGAGGTTTTTCTTTTTTTTTGGAAGACGAAGGAGAATCAAGAAGGAGGTTCCAAAGAAGGTCCCATGTTTGTATGAGATACAATTATGTAATAGAATAGGTTTTATTCCATTTTATTACCCTTATACTGACCTTAGGTCCATTTTTTGGCTCAAATGGACCACATAGGACTGGTTCATGATCATCTATGTATTTAAGTATGTATTAGATGCATGCTTAGGATTTTATTTAATACTTTTATGCTTGCGCATACATTAAATAACCAATCTAATTTATATTATGATGAGGTATTGGATAAAATTAAATCCCACTTAATTTACTAATATTAAGTAAAAGAATTTTTAGAAAATTCAATTTCAAACAAAAATGGACAAGTTAGGTAGGACCTATCATTCCATGCCTACCATCAAAGATAGAGACATAACGACCGCTACTGCACTTGATCACTAACCATGAGTCGTGGGGTGGTCTTATGTTGGAAAGCTGTGATCTATACCAAGTATTGAGATGCTTGTGGGATGGAATCGTCATTATATTTGTCATGAGTCGTGGGACATCTTGATGCTCTATCTACATGAATGTTTGATGGGTATTATTTGACACTTAGTATCATATGAGCTCATAAAATTGGGCTATATGGGAAGAGGTGAGACAAAACAAACTTGAGGATTATATAGTGATACAATCGTCAAATAGTTGACTACCGATAGAAAAATTTTATGGGCTCATAAAATTGGGGTGTGAAATATTTCCATTGGACCTCAAGCTTACTAGGAAATTTAATTTTCTGAAATTCCATTAGGGGTGATGGAATTCGAAGAAAATAGTGGAAGACATTTAGTATTAAAGACCTTATATTAAATGAATATGTTTTTCCCATAGTTTACTCATTTTCTACTTCGTGTATATTTTGTAGATTATTCTACTAAAATGGCAAAGAATCCACTGGCAATAATCCTTGAACAAAATAAATTAACTGGACCTAACTTTATTGATTGGCTAAGAAACCTAAAGATAGTTCTTCAGTCGAAGAAGAGGGTATATCTCCTCGACACTGCGCCTCCTTTGGTTCCACCGATGGATATTACTTCAGAAGCTTATGTAGATTATTTACGTCATGTCGATAACAATCTGCAGGCTTGATGATACATGTTGGCATCGATGTCAAATGAGCTACAGAGGCAGAACGAGGATCAAGATACTACTTGTATGAACCTCATTCACCTACAAGAGTTATATGGTGAAAGAACTCAGTAGACAAGATATCATATCTCAAAAGAGCTTTTCAGATGTTATATGACTAAGGGTTCTTTAGTCCATGATTATGGATTGAAGATGATAGCCCTTATTGAAAGGCTGGCATCCCTTGGAGTTGTCATAGAGAGCGAACTCTATGCGGACCTTCTGCTGCAATCTCTGCTTCCATCATTTGACACCTTTGTTGTCAACTTTAACATGCACGACATGGAGACTAGTCTCGCTGAGCTCGTGAATATGTTAAAGATAGCTGAGTCCACCATGAAAAAGGATAAGCCAGTTCTGCTTGTTAGATCTTCTTTTGGATCAAAGGCTAAAAAGCCAATAAAGGAAAGGGTTCATCTAAACCCAACAAGCTAAAATCTAAGGGCGGTGTCAAAAAGGTTTCTTCTTAAGCCAATGACAAGTTCCATTACTGCGGCAAACCAGGGCACTGGAAGAGAAATTGCAAGGAGTATCTTACAAGCCTAAAGAGTTCAGGTATATATTTTTTGAAGTTAACTTATCAGTTAACAATACTTCTTGGGTATTAGATACCAATTGTGGCTCACATATTTGCAATGATTTGTAGATGATGGCAAGAAGTAGGAAGCTGAATGAAGGAGAGATGGTCCTTAGGATGGGAAATGGAGCAAGAGCTGCTGCATTAGCTATAGGGACCGTTAATCTAGCTTTTAAAAATGGTTCTGTAATACTTTTAAACAATTGTCTTTTTGTTCCAGATATTATTAAGAATATTATCTCTATTCCAGTTTTGGATGGAGAAGGTTTTAGATTTACCAGTGAGAATGGAAGTTGTTTCATTTTCAAATGTTCTGATTTTATCTATTTTGGTTCTTTGACGACTTGTTTATATATTGTTACTCCCCATAACCCCATTTTCACAATTCAACAAACTAAGAGAAAATTAGATAATCATAGTTCCATGAGCCTATAACACGCAAGATTAGGACATATTTATGAGAAAAGAATTATCAAATTGGCATAATTGCTTGGTCTAAAGAAAGAGCAAGTATTGCCAACATGTGAATTTTGCCTCAAAGGAAAGATGACCAAATCTCCATTTGTTGGACAAGTGGAGTGAGCCAAACATCTATTGGATTTGATCCATACAGATGTATGTAGGCTACTAAATGTTAGTGCCCGTGAGAACTATTACTACTTCTTAACCTTTACCGATGACTTCTTTAGGTATAACCATATGTACCTTTTAAGGTACAAATCTGAAGTATTTAAAAAGTTCAAAGAATTTAGAACCGAAGTAGAGAAACAAATTGGATTAAGTATAAAAACTCTTCAATCTAATTGAGGATGTGAATACTTAAGCACAAATTTTTTAGACTATCTAAAAGAGAATGAGATTCTCTCATAGTGGACTTCTCCTGCTACTCCCCAACTCAACGGAGTTGCAGAACGTAGGAATCGAACCTTATTGGACATGATTTGATCTATGATGAGCTTCACTTCATTGTCTCTTTCATTTTGGGGCTATGCTTTGGAAACGACGGCATATCTGTTAAATAGGGTGCCATCTAAAGCCGTGCTTAAAACACTATATGAGATATGGTATGGAAAGTCACATTCCTATAAATACCTTAGGGTATGGGGGTGTGCTGCTTATGTGAAGCAATAAGTGGCAGATAAGTTGGATATGAGATCAGCTTATGCAAGTTTATGGGGTATCCAAAGGAGTCTATTGGATGCTATTTCTATGATGCCACATAATAAAGAGTGTTTGTTTAGACAAATGCTACCTTCCTTGAAGAAGAATTTCTTTCAGATGGAAGTGGCAATGTCATAAAACTTGAAGAGGTTCAAGAACCATAGAACATCCTACTCATTGGGAATTATGTAGGGATGTTGTAGTCAACGAGGATTTGGTTATCTAATCAGTTTTTTCGTGAAGGACTTGGGAGATGCATCTTTTATCATAGGGATAAAGATCTACAGAGATAGATTTAGAAGGATGATCGGACTATCCCAATCCATGTATATAGACAAAGTGCTAAAAAGGTTTAGCATGGAGGAATCCAAGAGAGGATTCCTGCCTGAGTCATGGGGTTTCACTCTCTAAGGTTATGTCTCCCAAGACACCTGAAGAGAGAGAAAGGATGGCTCGCATACCTTATGTTTCTGTAATAGGAAGCATAATGTATGCAATGTTATGTACAAGGCTTGATATAGTACATGCTCTGAGTGTCACGAGCAGATATCAATCCAATCCAGGGAAAGAACACTGGAAAGCCATTAAGATGATCCTCAAGTACTTGATAAGGACTAAGGATATCTTTATGATATACGACAATGGAGAACTAAAATTGGAGGGATATACAGATTCTAGTTTTCAGTCCAATATAGATGACTCAAAGTCTATGTCCGGATATATATTCATCCTGAATGGTGGTGCGGTGAGTTGGAAGAGTTTCAAGCAAGAGATGACTGCAAACTCTACCATCAAAGCTAAATATATTGCTGCATTAGATGCAGCAAAAGAAGCTATTTGGATAAGAAACTTCATCCAAGGGTTAGGTATAGTTCCATCCGTTGTTGATCTAGTTATGATCTACTATGATAACAATGGAGCCATTGTGCAAGCAAAAGAGCCAAGATCTCATCAAAGATTCAAGCACATAATGAGATAATATCACTTGATTAGAGAGATCATTGTTAGAGGCGACGTCACTGTGGATCGAGTTGCCTCAGCATAAAATGTAGCAGAGCCACTTACTAAGCCCTTAACACATAAGATATTCGACGAACATCTTGAGAAGATAGGCCTTAGATACATGGGCAATTGGAGTTAGGGCAAGTGAGAGATTGTTAGAGTAGGATGCCCAATGCTTCAATTAGATTGAGTGTATTATACTCTTTTCCTTTTGTAAAAACAATCTTATTGTGAATCATATTAATAAAAAAATATTTTCTTCATCTTATATCTTGCTTCTTTTATTTCTGAATATTAGATAAAGTCCTTAGACCAAATTTAGTTACGGGGCATGGTCGCGCATATGATGACGATCATGGAACATGCCTCTAAGGCTTTGGTCTTAAATAAATTCCGAGTCGAGAGCTTTTTGAGATGGGACATCAAATAGCTCAATAAGACTCACACATATGATGCATGCTCATGAGAAGAAGATGTCACATTTCATTGGCATTAGCGTAGATATGCAAGTGCATGTATATGGGTGCTTGTTAGGGAACAAGTACACCGAACATGACCCACAAGAAATTCTTAGTTGGAAGCTTTGCCTGTCGAAATAAGAATTTTTGTGTTGCGATAATACACGATTAGTCCTCAGACTTGAGGCACGATGATAGCCTTGTGTGCATCCTGCAGCACTTTGATATATCTTCTGATTGCTTGACAATCACAAATGGCGTGTGTTGGGTGTTGCACTGGTGTGCATGGAGGTTTGTCAGTGGGTAACATAGAATTCGATAATTGTCTTTTTAAACAAGGAAATCTCCTGTGTTTTCATAATTCGTGATTCAAAGACATTGACCAAGGCAGGATGAATTGTGATTCATCAGGAATCATTGGAACTTGAAATGGGATCACAATTATTGAATCATTTAAGGTTTCGACTTATAATCCATGCCTTAGATTCAATCGCGAGATTAGCTATCGAAAGGATCGTACGTGTATGGTACTCGCAATTGAAATAGATTTACTCGTTATTTTACCTAAAACTAGTTTGCCATGATTACTTGTTAGATGTTTTCATGGATAGTGAGGTTTTTGGAATTAAGGAGTTAATTCCAAGCGGATTAATTAATTGGAATAATTGTTATTCATAAGTTGCAAATGTTGTAAGCCTACTACTAGTTTAGTAGTGAACCTAAGAGGGTTACACATCTTTATGAAAAGTAACATTTCTAATTTTTGATTTTATCCAATGGTTGGAAATTAATTAATTAATACTAATTAATTAATTAATTAAGAGTTTTATTTAATTTAATGGTTAAATTAAATTATTCAATTAAGTAATTGGATTGTTTAATTGGACCTAATTTGATTAGGAAACCCAATTAGAGTAAATTAAATTAATCAATTGGATTGATTAAATTGGGATTGAATCAATTTGATTGATTTATGGATTTTTGAGTCTAAGCCAAAAAATTAATGTGGATCACTTAAGAAGCCCACTAAAATATGAAAAAAATAAATTAAATAAATGTGATTTATTTAATCAATATATTTATATATAAATATAATTATAGTATATATATGATATATATCTATCTTGATATTATTTGAAGAGTTCAAATTAATATCAATAATGTATGTAGACAATTTTGATGATTAATGTAGTATCAAATTAATCCACATACAATAGGAGAGAGAAAAAAGAAAAGTTTTGAAAGTTTTGGAATTCTTCCAAGATAAGACTTTGAAGTAGTTCAAAATTGTAAAACTCTCCAATAATTGGAGAATAATCAAATTTTCAGTCCTATAAATGATGATGGACGAAAATTACAACAATTAATTCAGCAAATTTAAGCAAAAATTGTTTTGTCTAAGTCTTCTATTTTTCTCTCCAAGAAAAGAAAGAAAAAGAAAAATATTTTCTTGTAATCTTAATTTTCTTGTTCTTTAAAGAAAATCAGTTTCTTGTTATTCTCTTCATATTATAGTTTCAAGAACTTAAAGAATTAATTTTAATTGTTCTTAAAAATTTACTTCGGTTATAGATTAGTAAATAATTAAAAGGATACTAGCAAATCCTTTTGATTGGTGTTGTTCTTCCGTATTGTGGACCTGATAGAGGGGAGACATTTGGATCCCTGCGAGTTCTGATAGTCCAGGATAATCAATTGATTGCTTCATTTCCTACAACAACCAGAGTGTTCGAAAGGTATAATTTGAATTTTACATTTATTTATATACTCACTTGAATAAGTGCGATCATGAAAATTGCATTCGAATCAAAGGGGATTAAATTTATGTTTGATAAATTTTAATTTTTCACTGTGTATACCCCTACGATTATAGCGAACCCAACAAGTTATACTCAAAAAATTCATACAAGCAAATAGATTGTGTGACCAATGAGCATTTTGTGTCTAACGTCATATACTAGTTAATGATACATAACAACTCAATTTCGCAAATACGAGGACATAATATCTTGCTATACTCCAAACTTCTTTGCTACATCAATCTAAGTGTCTCTGATCCCTCATATAATATAAAAGCATATTTGATCTTAATATCATATCATGTACTGTCAATTATGTCCAAGCATCTAAGTTTGACATAAATGTCTAGCCAATAAATACATATTAGGTGCTAGCCATAGATAGTTTTTATTTTTTATTTTTCACTAGAATCTCTCAACTTCATAATATCTGCTTTCCTAAATATGCCACGCATTATCGAATCTTTCATAGCTATTGGGAACATGTTAAAATAGCAACACCATGGTAAAATTTTGAGAAACAGTTGAAAGTAATAAAAGTATACAATGAGGTTATACAAATCTTTGGATATCACAAAATGAAGGAAGATGGATCTTTTCACTCATGTCCTAACGGTCACTTAGGCACACGTGGGTGGTATGCACTCTTAAGTCGGGATAAGTAGTTCTATCAGAGTCCATTAGTCTTTATTTTGGAATATCATATATTTGTGTGGATAAAAGAAAAAGTGGGAGAATGCGGCGTTGTATTATTGTAAGTTCTCTGATCCAAATATTTTCTGAAAGTAGACGACAAGTTTTAAATCTTAATACAGGAAAGGTTTAAAATTTGTTGTTAAAAACAAAAAAAATGAAAAATGTACTGTTAGTGCGTTCTTTCTCTCTAGAACAGTAAGTCATTTATTCTGAAAATATTAAGGAAGTTAAAATCTCAATAAATTATCCAATATTTATTTAAGAAAATATTCAAAAGATTCAAGAGAAGAGGCAAATCAATTAACCGCTATAAGAACGTATTAGATGAACAAGAAGGGTCAATGAAATCCTCATTAACTCAGTTTTGGGGAAAGAATAAACACAACCACTCTTAAGGCTAGAAATAGTAATTTTAGAAAACAAGTTATGTAACGCACAAATGACGAGAAAGTTCTACAATATATCAGAAAATAAGTAGCCAAGCAACTTCCAGATATGAACTCCAAGTCTCCACCTTAGTCGACAAATGGAAAAGGTATGAGACAGAGCTTGACACCATACCGGAATGAACTGAAGAGTTGAACTTAGTTACCAAGTATATCTTTGTAGCATTCATTAGCTATTCAGTCTCCAGTATGGACCAAGTTCACATGTCTCAAATAAACTTTAAAGAGAGAAACTTCGATAAAGCAGGACGAGGCACTTATGGCCTTTTCTATTGGATTCTTCATTTTTGTATCTCTTTTGATGTCAGTCATATGTTTGTTGTATAATATTGTCATAAATTGTTCACATAATATTTCCTTTCAAAGTAATACTACTTTATAAATTACTATCAATGTTATACGTCATTAGTTCGACTGGGGATTGATTGGTTTAATACTTCAGATGTTACATATCATAACTTTGGTATACGACATGCATTATTCCATTGTATGGTTTAATTTGTTAATGCAAGTTGATTAAAAATTTAAAGATTTAGAGTTTCCTAAGGATTAAGGGATCTAATTGATCTTGAACTGAGACTTTGGCATTGGCAAAATGATGCAAATTATAAAGTTGAAGGCATTAAGTTCTAGATTTAAAGGTCATGGAAAATAACAAAATATAAGTTCAACGTTTGTATCACAAAGTTGACGGCATTAAGTTCTTAACTTTAAAGGTCATGCATGGACAGAATTCGAAAACGACTAAATTTCATGGGCCAAAAGAGTAATTTTTCATTATTAAATCTTGGGGTGGTCAAGTTGAAATTTTGGAATTATAATATTCACGGGAACTGGGGTCAAATTTTAATTTCAATATTTTTACATATAGACATAAGAACAAATCCTA
Organism: Paulownia fortunei; assembly: GCA_019321725.1. Taxonomy (NCBI): domain Eukaryota; kingdom Viridiplantae; phylum Streptophyta; class Magnoliopsida; order Lamiales; family Paulowniaceae; genus Paulownia; species Paulownia fortunei. Next base: position 14,861,698 of record CM033122.1, on the reverse strand, counting down.
ATGCACACATGATCGTGGAATAACTTCAATTTTCCAAACTTCCAGCGGATCAACTTTTAGTAGGATTCTGTTTGCATTACAACAATAAATCGTTAGATTGTCGGGATTGTTATACCGAAAATTTTTCAACGCTCAAATCAAAACTAGATCAAGATGAATAAGGACAAAAAATAGTACTGTTGTAATCAATGAATAATATACTTTAAAATGAAAAGAAAGATTATTTATAGATGTTCAATTAAAGATAGTGATTTTATGTGATAGGGTGCATGTAATCATAAGACTAGGCTCAGTTGGATTGCGCTTATTCTCGATTGCGCTATTCTTAACAATTGAGCCTGATCAATTATTAGGCCTATTAGTATAATTAATCTTAGATAGATAATTGGGCCTAGACAATAATTAAACCCATTATGCAGCCCTTATTCCCGGTAGATACTCAGATATAAACAAAATATATCTGCTTAGCTGTTGGGTTCGCGCGATCCCGAGAGACGTATACGTAATGAAATTTAAAATTTTTCAAAAATATAAATATATATTACATCATATGTAATTAAAATGAATCCCGGAACCCTTTCACAATTATTCAGTTGTGCGTTTTCTGATAGTTAAAGTAAGAATGTTTCAGAAACTCTTACCTTGATTTGCACTCCGACTGATGTAGGATTGAAACGATTCAAATCGTTATCTCTGCATGAAAGTATCTCTATGTTCTTTAATTCAAAACTCCTTTGATTGAAATATGATTCACTTCTAGGATCCCAAATGTTATCCTTCTAACGGTATCTATACATTGGATGCCTACTCGTAACCGAATCCTATACTAATAGTTTTCGATTCGATAATTCTATCCTAGAACGATTTTGTTTGGAACAAGAACATACTAACAATTAGTGTTTTAGGTGTTTAATTTAATTCTTAATTCAATAATTAAATCAAGAATTAAACTAAATAAAAGGTTGGTGAACATTTGGAGATTGAAAGGAAAGGAGGGACGAATTTTGGGGATGAAAGAAAACTATTTTTCTTCACTAAAATCTGCAATTAAAATCCCCATAAAAATATCCAAGAAGATTATCAATCAAAACTATCACAAGTTCTTTTATATTGAACTCTTCTTCCTTTTTTATCTTCAATTCTTTTGGTAAGTTTCCTTATCCCATAAGAACTTTCCTTTTTCCTTATTACTTCATAGAAATTGAATTCTCAATTCAACTTCCTCTAGGAATTGGATTCACAATCCAATTTTCTAATGGGCTTCCTACAAGCCCACACCTAATGGGTCTAGGCCTAAGTAATTAATTAGGCTCTACTTTAATTGATTCAATCAATTAAATTAATTTATTTAATTAATTATGCCTATCTTACTTAATTGATCCAATCAATTAATTAAATATTCCAATTGGGATTTCTAATCCAATTAGGTCCAATCAATTAATCTAATTAATTAATTGAATTAATTCCACACTTGAATTAATTTAACTCCATTAATTAATCACATTAATTAATTTAATCCAACACTTGGATTAATTTCTAGCTAGAAATGGACTTGTCCAAATTTTGTGTATGACCCCTTTAGTTCACTTTAAACTAACCGTGGGTTCACAACTCTTGTGACTTAGTTGAATAATTAATTGTTCTGATTAATTAATCCAATTAATTAATTCTCTTGAAATTAACTCATTAATTCAAAGAACCCACAAGACATGGGAAGCATCTAGCAATGGATCATCACTCCTAGCCTAAGGTGAATGTGCGAACTTATTTCAATTACGAATACCATGCAAGTATGGTCCTTCCGTCATCTAATCTTCGATTAAGCCTAGGGCATGGATGTCAAGTCGAAATCCTATTAGGTCAATAACTATTTTTCCATTGCTAGTAGCTTGACTCGATAATGAATAATTAGAAAAACCATGTCTAGTTTTCATCCAACCTTGACCAAGGATTTTAGAGTCAAATACAGTGGAACATATAGGAGATTCACCTAGTCATCTAGATAGGTGACGGATCCTTTGTTGGCCACTCATTAATCTCCATACATGAAGATGTTACATCCAATATAAACCCCTTGTGATTATCATGCAATCGGAAAATATATCAAAGTACAACATGTCATGCACAAGATTACCATGGTGCCTGAAGTTTAAGGACTAATTCTTGCACTATTGTAACGAGAAAATTCCTATTCGACAATAGAATATTTCCAATTGGAAATTTTCAGGTAGGGTTGTTCAGTGTACATGTTCCCAACAAGCACCCGCATACATGCACTAGTGTCTCCACACCAATACTTATGGAACGAGGCATCCTCCTTTCGAGCCTGCATCGTATGCGCAAGTTTCAACGGATCAATGATGTCCCATCTCATTAATTCTTAACTTGGAACGTTTTAAGATCACAGCCTTAGATGCATATTCCACGATCACCATCATATGCGCAACCATGCCCCATAGCTATGTATGATAAGGACTTTATCTAATTCTTATGATGAATTTAAGATAAAGATTGCCATTTAAATGATATTAATATAAATAAGAATGATTCGCAAGAGTATAAGAATGGGCCAGAACAATTGGCACGTTGGGCACTACTCTAACAATCTCCCACTTGCCCTAAAGACAATTGCCCTCGTATTAAAGCCCATTTTCTGAAGATGTCCTTCAAATACTTATCTAAAGGGTTAAAACAGTGGGTCTGCTATATTTTCTGCCGAGGCAAATCTTTCCACGCTGATGTTGCATCTACCAATGATTTTCATAACCAGGGTATCGCTAATCTATTTCTGCTTGGATTCTTTGACCTTGGCTTCTTTGCTTGTGCATTAGCCCCATTGTTATCGTAGTACTCCAGTACTCAATTTACAATGGTTGGAACTACATCTAACATTTAGATTAAGTTCCTTATCCAAACAATCCATTTTTCCAGCATCGTATGCCTAGATGTATTCACCATGGTGGTGGAATCCATGGTTGTTATAAGTTTGGAACTCTTTCCAACTAACCGTCCCACCATTTAGGATGAACATGAATTTAGACATAAACTTCAAGTCATCTACTTTAGACTAAAATATCTAAATTTCAGTTCTCCATAACTAAACTCCAAAAAGAAATCCTTAGTGCTTCATAAGTACTAAAGATCGTCTTTACGGCTTCTAATACTTTTCGCATCAAATTGATTGATATTTTGCTCGTAACACTTAGAGCATTTCTAATATCAAATCATGTACATAGATTTATATATTTTATGCTTTCTTTCAAGGATGCATAAAACATGTGAGTCATTATTTCTCTTTCATTCAAAAGTCTTTGAGGATGAGGAGTTCGAAAGAAAAATTCCATGACTCATAAACAAGAATCTCTCCTAGGATTCTTCCATGCTAAACCCTTTTAGCATCTAATCTATGTACTTAGATTTAGGATAGTCCAAACATCCTTTCAGATCTATCTCCATAAATCTCAATCCCCAATCCCTAGGATGCTTATCCAAATCTCTCTTGGAGAACTTTATAGATGACAAGTCTCAGTTGACTGCAATATTTCTACATCATCTCTATGAGTAAAATGTCATCAACGTAAAACACAACAATCATCACCATACTCCCACTAACCCTCTTGTACACATATGGCTCATTCGCATTCTTAAGGAAATCAAACCATTTGATTGCTTTAGAGAATCGAATGTTCCATATTCGGAAAATTTATTTTGAGTTCTTAACAGATCTTCGCAAACTTTTTGCTTGCTTTGTTTGATATGAAGACCTCAGACCACTTAACTTATATCCCTTTCTCAATACCCCTATTGAGAAAGACGGTCTTCATATCCCTTTGCCATATCTAGTAGTCGTAATACATAAATATAACTAGCATACTCTAAATGGACTTTAGCATCACGTCTGGTAAACATTATCCTCAATAGTCAACACCTTGACTATAAGCATAACACTTTGCTACCAGTCCTGCCTTTATAGGTCACCACCTCCCCATGTTCTTCAATTTATATTGTAGACCCATTTGTAGCTAATGAGAACCATTCCCACTAATGGGCCCACTAAGGTCAAACCTTGTTGGAGTACATAGAGTCCATTTTGGATTGCATGTCATTTTCCCAATTTTCGAATTGATGTTATACATCTTTACTCCTTATGTAAATCAATATTTAAAAAGGAGATCCTCCTTGCTGCTCTCTAGCAAGAGACTCTTATCGTATAAGTAGCCCCGAGATCCTTTTAGATCTCTTTGGAGGTTGTGTACTAGAAGTTTTAGTAATTTGTTCATACACCATTACCACTTGTGAGACAAACTGTGGTTCTTGAACTGTTTCAAATTCTATGGTCTAACAATTTCTATCTAATAGAAATTCCTTCTTCTCAAGAAGGTGGTGTCCCTAGAAAACAAACTATTTTGTTATTAGGAACGTTAGAAATGGTATTCTTTAGATTCATTTAAATACCCCACAAATTTGCATAAGCTGAATTCATATCCATCTTATCTCCCACTAACTGCTTTAAAAAAAAAGCAGGCCCCTTTATACCTTTAGGTATATATGCTAAGGGTCTTTTACCACATCATATCTCATATGGTGTTTTGAGCACCGATTTAGATGATATCCTTACTTGATAAGAATATTATCGATTCTAGGGTAAATTCCTAGAATGAATGAGGAAATAAGTAAACTCAACTTGGATTCACTTAAAGTGAGAATCTAATTCTCCGTTTGATAATCAAGAACTTACCAACTTAGTATTCTCATCCTCGATCACATCGATAGATTTAATACTTTTGCCGATTTAATTCTCTACTTCATGTCTAAATTCTTTGAACTCTTCAAAGGATCTTAGAATATTGAAGTAAGAATAGTTCGCTTGTACACTAACACTTAGTGGACTGCTTACATCCCTTTGGATCACATCCAAAGGCGTGGTTTGCTCCATTTGTCCCACAAATGGTGATTTGGTCATGTTTTCCTAATATAAGATTCACAAGTTAGCACCTCATGCAAGTCCAAAAGGTCAAGTAAATGTATCATCTTTTGAACTCTTTCTTTAGAGATATGACCTAATCTATCTAACCACAAGTATGCACTGTTTTGATTATCTGATTCTTAGATTACTTTGTTGATTATGTAGCATGGAATATTGGGATTGTATAGTTCATTTGTCAATATAGCAAAGACAATTAACTAATACTATCCTAATTCCATCCAGAGTTAAGTGGATCATTCCTATAGCCAATAAAACAACACTTACTTTATTCTCAAGCTTAAGGATTGTCCTTTATCTTAGTCTCCATTTTTCTTGTCATCCACTGCAACCCCTTGCAAAGATGGGATCATATCCGATATCCAATATCCAAGAAAAATTCATCAACCTTAATGGTTGATATCAACAATGTATAAACTTGAATTAGAACCCCTTCTAATTCAACTAAGCAAGTCAATACTTGTGTTTCCTCTTTCTATGCCCTTAATATCCACAATGGTAACAAACATCTATATTGAACTAGTAAGTTTGTCTGTTTGTCTAGATTATCTTATGTGGAATTACTAGTAAAAATCATTATCCTATGTGAGGCAGAAATTTAAGCATTCATTCAATTAATATCTATTTATGATATGGTCTTTAATCATAAATGTCTCCCACTATTTTATTCAAATCCCATCACCCTCTAGATGGAAATTTGAGAAATCTAATTTCTTAGTGGGCTTGAAGTCCAACTAGCCTTGCCATACACCCCAATTTTATTAGCCCATACAACAAACTAAAAGGTAGCTAACAACATTAGTAATTGCATCCCCATACAACTCTCAAGCTATTTTGCCTCCCTCTTCCCATACACCCCAATTTTATGAGCCCATATGGTATTAAGTGTCAAACATTACCCATCAAACATCCATGTAGATGGAGCATATAAATCCCACGACTCATGACCAACAATAAAGACGAGTCCAGCCCATGGGCATCTCAATGCTTAGTAGTGGTCACAACTTGCCTACACTTAGCACATCCCACGACTTATGGCCAACCGACTAAATGTGGTAGCGTATCGACATGCCACTACTTTTGATGGAAGGCATGGACGATTAGATCCTACCCAATATTGCCCATTTATGCTTGATATCGAACTAATAAAAGTTCTCAACTTGAAACATTTTCAAGTGAGGGTCATACTAGATTTATTATACAAGGTCTCATCTTTTCTTTTCTTGTTTATTTAATGTTCACTATCCTAACGACGACAAGCATACATCATAAGGAAGCATTAAATAAACACAACATGTATCATGTACATCCTAAAATAAATAGATGATCATGAGCCTTTAATCCTATGCAATCCACATGAGCCAAAGTGGATCTAGGTCAATCTAAGAGTGATAATTAAAATGCAAATTGACCTATCTATTACATAAATATATCCCATATATTCATGGGCCTTGTTTCCTCACTTTTCCTTCGTCTTCATTCAATTTTCTTGTAATGTCCTCCAAATTACAAAAAGATTAACCTCACCGCCTAATTCTACTCTCATTACATTTGCTAAAATTACAAAAAACCTTGGAACAATTCCAAGGAGAGATACATAGGAGAGAGATAGAAGTACATCAAGAATAAAAGAGATAAAGGTGAGACTCGTAGGCCTCATTTTAATTAAAACCCAAAAATAACCAATTATGCATAAATTAAACCAATCACATTAGCCTAGGCTCCATGATCATCCAACTAGCATGCTTAACATAAATCATCACATGATAATGAAAACATATAAATTTATCGATTATGTAATGTGCAATTTCTTTCAAATTTGGGATTTTTTATGAAAAATGATTTTTCAAAAATTAAAATTAACATTTAGTTTAAAATAAAAAATTATAAACTTCACGTAACAATTACGTAACGAGGCGGGATGGACAAATTCAACAAGGTTGCTGCCCGTCGAGTGGCTGGGCAGACCACCCGTCGTGTAGCTGGGCACCCGCACGTCGGGTGGCTAGGCGCCCGCACGTTGGGTGCCGACTGGCCACCCGACGCTCGCATGTTGGGTGCCGGCTGCCCACCTGACGTCACACGTCGAGTGGCAGGGCGCCCGCACGTTGGGTGCCAGCAGGTGACACGGCGCCCGACTTCGGGTGACCTGCAGCCCACTCGATGTCACATGTCGGGTAAGAGCGGGCGACCCGCCCCTGATGTCGGGTGGCTGGGCGCTCGCGTGTCGGGTGGCCGGCAGCCCACTCGACGTGCGACGTCGGGTGGCTGGGTGCCCGTGCACCGGGTGGCCGACAACCCACCCGACGTCGCACGTCGGGTGGCTGGGCGCCTGGTGGACGGCAGCCCACCCGACGTCACACGTCTGATGGTCGGCACTCCAATTTTTTTTATTATTTTATTATTTTATTTTTTAATGTCCAAGAATTCAAAATTTTCACAAAATCTTGATTTTATAGTTTCTTGATCTCATCAAATTTTTTTGAAAAACTTAATAAAAACTAATTTTCTTGATCAATAAATCAACTTATTTGATTTTTTTTATTATTTATTTATTTATTTTTTCTTGCCACGTTTCAAGAAATTCAAGATTTCACAAATCTTGAAATTTTTGGATCAAGAAATTCAAGAATTCATAAATCTTGAAATTTTTGAAAATCAAGAAATCCAAATTCTTAACTCATCTCAGTTTTTAAAACGTTTTAACATTTAAAACGATTAATAATTTTAATCCCAAACAAAGAAATTAATTGATTAAAACCAATCACACATATAAATATTTAATCTATCACATATATTAAATAAACATAATCGAAAAGTATCAGAAACACACGACCTTTGGCTCTGATACCATTGTTGGGTTCGCGCAATCCCGGGAGACGTATACGCAGCGGGATTTAAAAATCTTAAAAAACATAAATATATATTACATCACATGTAATTAAAATAAATTCTGGAACCCTTTTACAATTATTCAGTTGTGCATTTTCTGATAGTTAAAGTAAGAATGTTTCAGAAACTCTTACCTTGATTTGCACTCCGACTGATGTAGGGATTGAAACGATTCAAATCGTTATCCTTGCATGAAAGTATCTCCATGTTTTTCAATTCAAAACCCTTTAATTGAAATCTGATTCATTTCTAGGATCCCAAATGTTATCCTTTAACGGTATCCACACATTGGATGCCCACTCACAATCGAATCCTATGTTAGTAGTTGTCGATTTGATAATTCTATCTTAGAATGATTTTATTTGGAACAAGAACACACTAATAATTAGTGTTTTAGGTGTTTAATTTAATTCTTAATTTAACAATTAAATCAAGAATTAAACTAAATAAAAGCTTGGTGAACATTTGGAGATTGAAAGGAAAAGAGGGACGAATTTTTGGGGATGAAAGAAAACTATTTTTCTTCACTAAAATCTACAATTAAAATCCCCATAAAAATATCCAAGAAGATTGTCAATCAAGATTATCACAAGTTCTTTCTATATAGGACTCTTCTTCTTTTCTTATCTCCAACTCTTTTGGTAAGTTTCCTTATCCCATAAGAACTTTCCTTTTTCCTTATTACCTCATAGAAATTGAATTCTCAATTCAACTTCCTCTAGGAATTGGATTCACAATCCAATTTCCTAATGGGCTTCCTACAAGCCCACATCTAATGGCCTAGGCCTAAGTGATCTATTAAGCTCTACTTTAATTGATCCAATTAATTAAATTAATTTATTTAATTAATTAGGCTCATCTTACTTAATTGATCCAATCAATTAATTAAATATTCTAATTGGAATTCCTAATCTAATTTGGTCCAATCAATTAATCTAATTAATTAATTGAATTAATTCCACACTTGAATTAATTTAACTCTATTAATTAATCACATTAATTAATTTAATCCAACACTTGGATTAATTTCTAGGCTAGAAATGGACTTGTCCAAGTTTTGTGTGTGACCCCTTAGGTTCACTTTAAACTAGCCGTGGGCTCACAACTCTTGTGACTTAGTTGAACAATTAATTGTTCTCATTAATTAATCCAATTAATTAATTCTCTTGAAATTAACTCATTAATTCCAAGAACCCACAAGACATGGGAAGCATCTAACAATGCATCATGACTCCTACTCTAAGGTGAATGTGCGAACCTATTTCAATTACGAATACCATGCAAGTATGGTCCTTCCGTCATCTAATCTCCCGATTGAGCCTAGGGCATGAATGTCAAGTCGAAACCCTATTAGCTCAATAACTATATTTTCATTCCTAGTAGCTTGACTTAATGATGAATAATTAAAAAACCCCACGTCTAATTTTCATCCAACCTTGGCCAAGGATTTTAGAGTCAAGTATAGTAGAACATATAGGAGATTCACCTATTCATCTAGATAGGTGACGGATCCTTTATTGGCCACTCATTAATCTCCATACATGAAGATGTTACACCTAATATAAACCCTTTGTGATTGTCATGCAATCGAAAAATATATCAAAGTACAATATGTCATGCACAAGATTACCATGGTGCCTCAAGTCCAAAGATTAATTCTTACACTATCGTAACGAAAAAATTCCCATTCGATAATAAAATATTTTCCATTGGAAATTTTCAGGTAGGGTTGTTCAGTGTACATGTTCCCAACAAGCACCCGCATACATGCACTAGTGTCTCCACACCAATACCTATGGAACGAGGCATTCTCCTTTCGAGCCTGCATCGTATGCGCAAGTTTTAATGGGATCAATGATGTCCCATCTCATTAATCCTTAACTGGGAACGTTTTAAGATCACAGCCTTAGAGGCATATTTCACGATCACCATCATATGCGCAACCATGCCCCATAGCTATGTGTGATCTAAGAACTTTATCTAATTCTTATGATGAATTTAAGATAAAGATAGCCATTTAAATGATATTAATATAAATAAGAATGATTTGTAAGAGTATAAGAACGGTCAGAACAATTGACACGTCGGACACTACTCTAACATTAGCCACCTATCAGGGCACAAGCTAGCATGAGACATCCATCTTCATCCCATCTCAACTTCTGTGAGTTCCATTATTCATCCACCCAATCCTTCTATTAATGAATGGATATTTTATGCCATTTTTCATGTATAGAGTATTATTTTCTTCTGTCCCATCACTTCTTTTTATTTTTTTTTATTTTTGAACTTTAACAGTTGGTATAACTGTAACATATGTTATGATGTTCTTATATTGTTTGGGTCAAACAGTTGTCATTCTAATATTACACAATAAGAAGGTTTATCTATATATTGCAAAATGAATAATATATATTGCAACCAAAAACAGTAATGTTGTAATCAAATGAATAATATACCTTAAAATGAACAGAAAGATATACCTTGAAGAAGTGTCCCTAGCCATAAATTTGGATATTATGATCGTCGTGCATCAATTAATTAGGATGAACATTTGGAAGTGTACAATTAATTAGGATTTATAATTAGAAGTGTATAATTAATTAGACATACTTTATAATTTTAAAAAGATTAACAAGTATTTTTTTTTTAAAAATACCACCATAACTTTGTGATGAACATTTAGAAGTATATAATTAATTACGATTTATATAATTTCTTTCATTTTGGAATTATCATTAGAACTCTCAATTAAAGAATTTTTATTTTTTAGGAATAAAATGAAAAATAAAATAAAAAATCAGATTAAGAAGTTTTATTTTTTTGTGCAGGTTTTAGAGAAACTGGTAAAACTTTTGATTCTGAAATGATTTTGGGTTAATTCCTTTGGTTATGGATTGATAAGTCATTCATCTACAAAATCATGCAAACCTTGAATCCCATATTAAATGTATAAGGATCAAAGAAATTGGATTACAAGTGACTGTACAAAATAGATCATAAAAAATTTGGATCAAAGTTAAGCCCAATCCTAACCTATTTTACCAATTGGATCATATCTTTTAAACTAAAATTGCTTTTGGATATGATATACACAAGAGGTAGATAAACAATTTTCTGAATGATAAGATGATGATAAAATATGTCAAAATAGTCAATAAACATGCTACAATGCATTGCTGATGTTGAATGATAGTTCTTGAATATGATTCCGTAATTTGACCATATCTTTATCATCATGTAGCCAAATTTCACAAATGATATATGAAAATATATCAACAAATAAAGATCTATAACTTTGATTCTTTATCGATCATCAGAATCTGGTTGTATCTGACATGATAATTCAATTCAATCGGGTAGATGAAAATTTAGAGAATTTGGTATAACAAGTTATCAACTCTTGAAAACTAGCATACCACTTGATTGTTTAACTCCTCCATTATATGTTTGGCCTCTAGCATACTCCAAACACTATAAATAGGCCATGTCTTAAGCTTGTAAGGGGGAGAGGGGTAGAGGGAAAAATAAAGTTTTGTTGTTGTCTTTCTTTAGGCTAAGTTTTCTAGTAGTAATATAAGTTTTTAGTAGTAATAGAAATTTATTCTCCACTTTTTCTTTTATTTTTAGTCTTTTCTACTTTCATTATGTTCTTTTCAATTTCATTGAGTTGAGGAGAAAGGGTAAACCTCTTGATAGAGGAAGATGAACGATTGTAAAGGTAGAAAATATTTAAGTGTGTCGTATTATTATTTTAATTTTTGATCTAAACCATACTTATTTTGTGGTAATTCTTGATTTATGTATTATAAATGACACAACAAACACTTGGGTTCATTTAGTTAGATATTTGGTTTTACTACACCAACCGCTAACGTGAAATCTTGATTTGTTATAGACAAAGATGTGCATAAATACTTGATCCTATAAACAAGTGTTGGTGTTAAGAGAAAATTTGCAAATAGTAAGAAAATATCATGATTATTTTAATGCATGAGTTATTTGATACACATCTTCCCATTGGAATTTTCAATATGTATGGATTTCAATAGTGATAATTAAAAGAGGTAAAAAGAATAAATAATCATTGCTCTATCCAAAATCAAGAGTGGATCCCTAATTCTCAGTTTTTTTATTATTTTGGGTTTGTCACCTTAAAATTGTAGTAAGTTTTTAATGTCGTTTCTGGGGAAGGCAAGATAAGTTTTCAAGTTTGTAAATATTTCTCTTTTGTAAATATTGTGTGTTTATTTTCTTTATGATTATATGGTCATATGGTATCGTAGTAATAATTTTTGGCATTTAGTTAGAAATAATTCTGAATTTTGTTTATAAATTTGTTTGAGTCACCTCCACACACTTTCATCATAGCTGAAAATGAAAGTGTCCAAAAAGAAAATGAGAATCAACAGGTATGTACTATGTGTTATTACTTGCAACCTCCTTGAAATTCTTCTTCTTCTTGTTTCATTTTTTCTCTTAACGCAAATAACTTTCAATTCAATCCAGGTATGATCCCTCTACTTCCTAATTTTCATAGTTTAGACTCTGAAAGCCCTTACTTGCATCTGAAAGAATTTGATGAAGTATGTGCCACTATTGATGATCAAACTTGTACAAATGAGATTGTTAAGTTCAAATTATTTCCCTTTTCTTCAAAAGGTAAAGCAAAAACTTGGTTTAATTCTTTAAAACCTAGGTTAATTGGCACTTGACAAAAAATACAAGTTGAATTTTTGAAAAAGTTTTTTCCAACTCTTAAAACTAATACTTTGAAAAGACAAATCCAAAACTTCTCTCAAAATTGTAATGAAGCTTTCTTTCAATGTTGGGAAAGATTTAAAGATTTGTTGAATTCATGCCCACATTATGGATTTAAAAAATGGTGCTTAATTAGTTTCTTTTATGAAGGTTTAACTCCTGAAATAAAATAATTTGTTGAAACAATATGCAGTGGTGAATTTCTTGATAAAGAACCTGATGAAGCCTTAGAATATCTAGACCATTTGGGAAAAAACTCTTAATCATGGCATAGTGTTAATTCTTCTAAAGGTTCTATTAGATCTAATCTTGTTAATAGTAATAAAAGAAAATATTACTTTAGTCAAGAAGATGATCTAAATGCTAGCATTGCTAGTTTAACAAGAAAAGTTGAGACCATGGAACTTAAAAAGTAAAGAAAATCAAATCTGTGCGAGAGGGAAAAATTTGTAGTAATTGTGAACTTATGGGGCACTCCACCAATGAATGTCCAAATATTCTAATACAAACAAATTTCATGATCACATTCGAAAAACCTTTTCATTCTCCATATTCCAAAACTTACAATTTATAATGGAGAAATCATCCTAATTATAATCATGCCCAATCACTATATTTACAAAAGCCACCAAACTTTCTCTCTTATCCGGCTCCACATAGAAAATCTCTTGAGGAGACTTTGCAAGTATTTGTGTTGAACAAACAAACATCAATAATCAAACTTCACAAGCCATCAATGAGATAAAAAAACACACTATAAATATTAACTGCCTCTTTGCGCACTCAGAAAAAAGGTAAGTTTCCTGCTCAACCTCATCCACTCAGTGTCATATTTCTTCTTCAGGTGAAAATTCAATTAAGAAGGCTAATTTGATCACAACTCTTCGAAGTGAAAAAGTTGTTGACAAGACTATTCATCTCAAGAATAAAGTTTCTAATCCACCTTCAGGAATGAAGAATGAAAATAGTGTTGATAATGAAGGTAAATTTAATCAAGGTAAGTGTGAAAATGATGAAAAATAAAAATATTTACCTCTAGCACCATTTCCTCAAAAATTGCAACCAACTCAAAAATTGAACTCAAATTTTGAAATCATTGAACTTTTTCAACAAGTTAAGATTAATATTCCATTGTTAGGTGCAAACAAACAAATTCCTTCTTATGCCAAATTTTTGAAAGATTTTTGTACTATCAAAAGAAAACATCATGTACAAAAGAAGACATTTTGAACTATAAGTATTAGTTCAATTATTCAATAATTCACTCCACCTAAGTACAAAGATTTAGGTTGTCCAACCATTTCATGTACCATAGAAAATATTATAATAGAGTTTGCTTTGCTTGATCTTGGTGCTAGTGTAAATCTTCTATCTTTCTTAGTTTATGAACAGTTAAGTTTAGAAGAACTTAAAACAACTTCTGTTGTACTCCAACTAGTTGACCGTTTGATTAAAGTTCCAAAGGGAGTAGTAGAAGATGTGCTGGTAACAATTGATAAGTTTTACTTTCTAATGAATTTTATTATTTTGGACACAAAACCTGTTGCACATACACATACCCAGATTCCTATAATTTAGGGTCGTCCTTTTCTTGCAATTTTAAATGATTTGATTAATTATAGGAATGGTATTTTGAAGTTATCTTTTGAAAATATGATTTTGGCACTAAATGTATTTAATGTTTGTAAGCAAATTGCAGAAAATGTCGAAGTACATGAAGTGGATTCAATTGAGGAACTTGTTGATTAATATCTTACTACTGCTAATTATTCAAATCCTTTGGAGATTTGTTTTAAAAGTGAAAGTATTTGTAAAAAAACCCTCTAATACTCTCTAAATTTTTGTAGGTAAACATTTTTATAAGCCAAGGTTTAAAAAACTTTCATCAGCAATAGTAAAATATGTTCCATCAAGTATTAAAGCTCACCTAATTGATTTGAAACCATGCCATTTGATTTGAAATACTCTTTCTTGGCTGAGAATGAAACTTTTCTAGCAGTAATTTTTTCCAAACTTGATGTATTCCAAGAAGGTAAGTTGATCGAAATTATAAAAATGCATAAAAATATTTTAGGATGGACCATTGCTGGTATTAAATGTATTAGTCCTTTAATTTCCACACATAACATCTATCTAGAGAAAAATGTTAAACCTTATAGAGAGATGCAACGAAAGCTAAATCCTAATATGAAAGAAGTAGTGAGAAATAAAGTCATTAAATTCTTAGAAAAAAGAATCATTTATCCAATTTTTGTTTATCCTATTTCTAGTAGCAAATCGATAAGGTCTACTCAAGTTGTACCTAAGAAATTTAGAGTTGCTGTATCAAGAATGAGAATGATGAATTAATTCTAAATAAGACTGTTACTGGTTGGTGTATGTGCATTAACTATAGGAAACTCAATTCAGTTACTAGAAAAGATCATTTTTCACTATCCTTCATGGATCAAATCTTAGAAAGAGTTGCAGGACATGAAATTTTCTACTTCTTAGATGGATATTTTGGGTATAATTAAATTGCAATTGCACTTGAAGATAAAGAGAAAATAACTTTTACATGTCATTTTGGTACTTTTGAATATCGAAGAATTTCTTTTGGATTATATAATGCACTAGCTATATTCTAACGATGCATGCTTAGTATTTTTAGTGACATAGTTGAACGTTTTTTTGAAGTTTTCATGGATGATTTTTCTATTTTTGGTAATTCATTTGACTATTGCTTGTCTAATTTAGAAAATATTTTGATTAGGTGTGATGAAAAGAACTTATATTCAATTCGGTGAAATGCCATTTCTTGGTAACAAATGGTATTATTCTGGACACATTATTTAGCCAAAAGATATTGAAGTAGACAAATCTAAAATTGAGTTAATTGCCAATTTGCCAATACCAAAGACTGTGAAGAAGGTAAGATCATTTTTAGGATATGCTGGTTTTTATATAAGATTTATCAAAGATTTTAGTATAATATCTAAACCTTTGTAATATTTTCTAACAAAAGACACTATATTTAAATGAACTAAAAATTATGAAAATGCTTTTGTTAAGTTTAAAAGCATGTTTACGTCTGCTCCAATCATGCAGCCTCTAGATTGCACTTTACTTTTTGAAATAATGTGTGATGCTAGTGACTATATTGTTGGAGCTGTCTTAGGACAAAGAAAAGATAAGAAATCATACGTTATTCACTATGCAAGTAAAACTTTAAATAATGCTCAATTAAATTACTCAACAACTGAAAAATAATTACTTGTTATAGTTTTTGCATTGGACAAATTTAATCTTATCTTGTTGGCTCACTAGTTGTTGTTTTCAGTGATAATGCAACTTTGAAATATCTTTTGTTAAAAAAGATGTCAAACTTAGACTGATTAGGTGAATTCTCTTACTACAAGAATTCAACATTACAATTTGAGATAAGAAAGGAGTAGAGAATGTGGTGGTTGATCATTTATCGAGACTTGTTTGTGATGACTCATTTCAAACCATACCCATTAATGACACTTTCCCTGATGAACAACTATTTAATATTTCTATTTTACCTTAGTTTGCTAATATTGTTAACTTTCTTATGACAGGAAAGATGCCACTGCATTAAAACTCCTAATATAAAAAAAGTTTTTGACTAAGGTGAAAACTTTTATTGGGATGATCCATACCTATTCAAATATTATCTTGATCAAGTCTTTCGAAGATATGTGCCTACAATGAGATAAGTAATATTGTTAAATTTTATCATTCAAAAGCATGTAGTGGTCACTTTTCGTGAAAGAAAACCGTTGCCAAGATCTTATAATATGAATTTTATTGACTAACTTTTTTCAAAGGTACTTACACTTTTTGCAAAAGTTGTAAAAATTGTTAAAAGTTAGGATCTATTTCAAAGCGAATCATGATTGCCCTACACCGTATCCTAGTGATTG
The DNA here is from genome assembly GCA_019321725.1 of Paulownia fortunei. Taxonomy (NCBI): domain Eukaryota; kingdom Viridiplantae; phylum Streptophyta; class Magnoliopsida; order Lamiales; family Paulowniaceae; genus Paulownia; species Paulownia fortunei. The sequence continues at coordinate 14,845,135 of CM033122.1, read as the reverse complement.
AAATCTTTGATTATTGGGGTATTGACTTCATGAAAACTATTTCCATTATCATTTGGTTTAATTTAAATACTGGTTGCCATAGATTACATCTCAAAATGGATCAAGGTAATTCCCTATCGAAATAATGATCACAAAATAGTAATAAAAGTTCTAGAATAAAATATTTTAAGTCGATTTGGAATTCCTCGATCTATTATCAGGGATGGGAAAAATATTTTTGTAACAAACTTTTTGGAACTTTAATGAGAAAATATGGAATCATACATAAAGTTGCAACTCCTTATCACCGTAAGACAAATAGACAAGTTGAATTTGTAAATAGGGAGATAAAACAAATTTTGGAAAAAATAGATAATTCAAATCGTAAAGATTGGTCTTTTAGATTTAACGAAATATTTTGGGCATATAGAACTGCTTTCAAAATATCATTAGGTATGTCTCCTTATATGACAGTTTATGAAAATTTTTGTCATTTACCTGCTGAACTTGAATATAAAGCTTATTGGGCAATCAAAATATTTAACTTCAACCTTGATAAAACTTCAAAATTGTGCAAATTAAAATCAATGAACTTTAAGAATTGAGAAATGAGAATTCTAAAATTCATAAAGCAAGAATCAAAGATTTTCATGATAACAAAATTTCAAAAAAAATATTTGAGGTTGGTCAAAAGATTTTGCTTTATAATTCTTGATTGCATTTGTTTCCTGGAAAATTGAAATCAAGGTGGAGTAGTCATTTTGTTGAAAAAAAAGGTATATCCTTATGGGGAGATTTACATTGAGAATCCTAGAAATAGTAATATATTCAATATAAATGGACAAAGACTCGAACCGTTTCTAGAGAATCAATTTTCACAAGAAGAAATTCCTTTTCTTTTTAACCCTTGTTAGGATTAGTGTGTTTATATATTTATTTTCTCTAACTTTATTTGTCTTGTAAGCTTTTTTTCTTTTATATTTTTTCTTTTCCTAGTTAGTGGCGAATAACGGTACTCTGAAGCTATTAAACTCGAACTTATCAGTTTCCAAACAACTAAAATCTCAGTACAAAGTTTCTCTCTTTTTCTCATTCCTTTTTATCTTGTTCTTTTCAAAATGGATGACATTCTTCTAACTCTCAAGAAGCGATTTCATTTTCTTCCTAAAAATACAATTTAAACATTTATAAAACCATGATTGAAATAATAAGGATGCTTATGCACTAGGGCATTCTAGGGGACATACGATAGATAATTGAAGCAAAGGTAAGAGTATCGGGTGAGTTTTCATATGAATCTTCAAACTTACTTACTAGATACATGCCCGATTTTGGTAAAAATACATATTTAAAAAAACGAAGGGTGAAAAAAATACAAGTTTGTCATAAATGTGCTCGATGGACTTGCAACACAAAGTGTCATTTCTTACGAATGGTTTTTAAAAGTCGAGAAGACCAAATTTAATTCATTATGGATGGACTGAGTAAGGAGTCTTTAGATGATATTATATTGACTCTTGAGATACATTTATGTGGATTAGTACATTGTATAATTCTTGATTTATGGAATCACTTTCGGGATGAATATAAACGTTATATCTTGGGAATTTGAGATTAAAAGATCCTGTTTCCCAGTTTATAGAAAAATTAGATAGAAAGCAAATCCCCAACCCATAGAGGGTGTTTAAGCCATTACTGGATGTAAAACCATAGAAATATTTGAGCCACAGTCACAACTACATGTACATTCACATGTAAGTAGATAATTTTTAAATTTCATGTCCTTATTTTCAACCTTTCTAACAAACGAAAAAATGTATAATAAATGTATTCCCTGTTCACACCTCAATAAATAGCATCGTACTTATTCTGTTTTTGCACAACTTCTTTAAAAAAATAAAAAATAATGAAAGTCTCTTCCACTCACAAGTTCAACTGTATTTTTGTCTTTTGTGGATCCAATTCAGAAAAAAATGGTGAGCTTATAGGGGCAGCCCATAACCTTGGTAGAATGTTAGCAGAAAGAAAAATTCATTAAGTATGTGGGGGAGGCAGTCTGGTGTTAATGGGGAGTGTTGCTATTTCTGCTCTAGTAGGTGGAGTCAAAGTTTTAAGAGTTATCCCAAAATCTTTAACAATACAAAATATTATATGTATGACCATCGGAGATGAGCTAAAAGTGACACATATTCAAAATAGAATGCCTAACATGTTATACAATGTGGATGTATTCATCACTCCACCTGATGGTTTTGGTACATTGGAGGAGTTATTCCAAGTCATTTATTGGGCATAACTCAACATTCATAGGAACTTGTAGGTATTCTTAACGTTAATGATTTATATGTTGGTTTGCTATTTTTTGTAGATCATGTTGTGGAAAAAATATTTTATTTCACCATCTGAAAGACGAATCCTCATTTCTACTCATTTGACCAACTGATTGATCAACTTCTAGCATATGTGCTAGAAACTGATCCAGCCTTGGCCTGTGTGGATTGGTCCAACAGGGACAGTGGTCGAAAACGCAAAATGAAATTGACTCTCAGCCTATGAAATTTATCCTTAATGATATCAACTAATAGTATGCATTTTGTGTTGTTTCAACTTTATTTTTTTTCAATAAGTCACAATTAAGGTGATGTCTTTTAAACTCTACTTTCCAATTTATTTTTGACATTAGGGATAATGTTTCTATTAGTTTGGGGGAGGGGATAGTTGATATTATATGTCTTGTGTGTTCAATGTGTGTTTTTCTAGTTTTTTGTTTTAAAAAAATTCAAGCGTGTTTTCATTTGGGTTCGTTGAAACCATAAGTAAGGGTGACCAGTATAAAGGGTAATCTTTTGACACTTTTAAACGCACCCCAATTTCTTTAAGCATAATATGACATGTTTGTGAAGTTTTTAACTAAAATTTTGTGAATTGTCAAAATATAATTGCAATCCTCTTTTTGTTAGAGAACAAGGGTACTATCTTGAAAAAAAAAATAGTTATGTGCACATCCTAAGTCTTGTAGAAAGATTGGTTGCTATACATATAACTAAAAATTCCAATCATGTTAAAGTGTTTACTTTTTAATATTCACGCACCTTTTGTGAATAAGTGGTGAGTTTGAGAAAATAAGAATTTTGAACTTTAATTGATCATTTGAATTGATTTTGTTGCAATTTGAGATGCTTAATTATGTCTACCGTGCATGTGGAGAAATGAATTGGATAAACTTGTGTACTTATCTATTTCTATTGAAATATTTTGCTTTGTGAGCTTCTTTTGAACTTCTGTTATCAAAGCGAGTCATGTTGTATAAAAAAAAACAAACAAAAAAGATGCATCATTTCATTTTCATGTTAACCAATGAAATTTCAAGGCATATTTTTGTAAGACAGACTACGTTTTCAAATTTTTTGACTACTTATCTTGTGCTCAATTTTAGTTTGAATGCTTGTCATAAATTATTTAAGTCATTTCTCTGAGTGTTTTAACTGTTTTCCAACTCCATGAGTGAACTCCTTACCAATTTAAATGACAAATACTTACCTGTGAGGTTATGGAGTTGAGGTTTTTTCAGAATTGATTTTGAAGTTATATGTATTTTGGTATGTGGAATAAAGGGTTGGCTTAGTGCACACACACATAACAACTTTTGGAATTTAAAAAAAAAAAAATCTATAGCATCTGTGATCTCTCACAAATGATTGTTTGTGATTGTTAGACTATTTTACAGGTTTCTTTTAAATTATGATTATCATGTCATGTTCCTTTTTTATTTGTATTATAATTCGTTATGCTATAATTACTAGGGACTAGTAATAAGCTGGTTGGTGGGGTGTGATAAATATTTAGAAGTGTATATTTAATTAAAATCTATAAAATTATTTTTATATTGAAATTGTCATTAGAATTCCCAATTAAATCATTTTTGTGTTTTTTGAATAAAATGAGAAATAAACATAAGAAAAATAAGATTAAGAAGTTTAATTTTTGTGTGTGTAGGTTTTAGAGAAACTAGCGTAACTTTTCATTTTAAAATGGTTTTAGGTTAATTTTTGAGAATATGGATTGGTAAGTCATTTATCTACAAGTTCATGAAAACCTTAGATCCCATAATAAATGTATAAGGATCAAAGAAGTTGGATTACAAATGACTATATAAAATGGATTACCAAAAATTTAGATCAGAGTTGAGCCTAGTCCTAATCTATTTTAGTAATTGGGTCATATCTCTTAAACCAAAATTGCTTTTGGGCTAAAATTTGGTATGATATACATAAGAGATAGATAAACAAGCTGTTGTAGGCAAAATGGTGAGACAATATGTCAAAATGATCAATAAATATGTTGCAATGCACTGGTGATGTTGAAGAATAGCTCTTGAACATGACCCCGTAATTTGACTATATCTCCCTCATTCTATAACCAAATTTGACAAATGACACATGCAAATATATCAGCAAAGAAAGATCTATAACTTTGATTCTCATCTTCCAAATTTGGCTGTATTCAGCCTGAAAATTCAATTCAATTGGGTAATGAAAATTTAGAGGATTTTACTTATAAACTCTTGACAACTAGCATACCACTTGATTGTTTAACTCCTTATATATTTGGACTCTAGCATACTCCAAATACTATAAATAAGCCATGTATTAAGCTTGTAAGGTACAGGGAGGGAGGGGGGAGAGAGAGAGAGAGAGAGAGAGGGGGGGGGGGGATAGAAAGGAAAAGAAAGTTTTATTATTGTCTTTCTTTAGGCTAAATTTTCTAGTTGTAATGTAAGTCTTCTAGTAGTAATAAAAAAATATTCTCTAGTTTCTCTTCTATTTTTAATCTTTTCTATTTTTATTATATCTTTTTGAATTTCATTTAGTTGAGGAGAAAGAGTGAACCTCTTTGATGGATGAAGAAGAACGATTATAAAGGTAGAAAATATTTAAGTGTATTGTATTATTATTTTAATTTTAGATGTAAACTCTATTTATTTTGTGGTGATTCTTGATGTATATATCATTAATGGCACAACAAATACTTGAGTTCATTTAGCTAGATATTTGATTTTATTACACCAACCACTAACGCAAAACCTTGATTTGTTGTAACCAAATGTGTGTATAAATACTTGATCACATAAACGAAGTATTGGTGTTAAAAGATAATTTGTAAATAGTAAGACAATATCATGATTAGCTTAATGCATGAACTATTTGATAACATTTTTCTATTAGAACCTTCATTATGTATGAATTTCAACGGTGACAATTAAAAAAGGTAAAAAGAATAAATAATCGTTTCTCTTTTCAAAACTCTAGAGCAGATCCCTAATCCTCATTAATTTTATTACTTTGATTTTTTTGAGCATATATTATTTTATTTTTATATTCTAAACCACGTAAGCCCATTTCTTTTAGAAATACAATCCTAAAATTTTCAAATAACTTTCCTATGGATCAACCTCGAACTCACGAGAAATTTATTACTTGCCACAACTTGCACTTGGATTTGTAACCTTAAAGTTGTAACACTTTCTAAATATAAGAAAATATATTATTAACAAAGCACTAATCATTTAATTTATATATATATAAATTTATTTTTAAAAATTTAAAAATTTCAAATATACTTGTTACTTTTATATATTTAACTATATATTAATTTTTTTATTATTTTAATTTATAAAAGTATTATATATTTTATATATATATAAATATACATCACATAAATACAAACATAAAAATAAAAATATTTAAGGGATCGGGTTTGAGTCTAGGTATTAAAACTAAGAGTGCTCATTCGATCAAATCGAACCGAACCGAATTAAAATTTCGGTAGGCCAAAATCATAATCCGAACATTAAACTAAATTAATCAGTTCGATACGATTATAACTGATATTATTTTTTAGTCTTTCAGTTCGATTTTTCTATTAATTGAATTTTCTTAAAAAAATAGATACAAATGAAATAATAAAATTATAAATTTATTTTTATTTTTATTTTTTAGTTTGAATGAGTGAAAAATTTAAAAATATATAGAAATAATTAATAAGTATAGAAATATATTACATAAAATTATATGTATAAATATACTAACATTATATTTCGATTTTTGATTCGGTCCGATTAACAAAAACCAAAAATAGAAATCAAATCGATAATTAAACTATTTGAAAATAAAAAATAAAAAATCGAATTGAAATTTTTGGTTCAAATTTGGTGCAAATTGAAATTTCAATTTCATTTTGGTTCGACCGGTTAGCCGAATTATGAGTACCTCTACTTAAAACTTGAACTTCAAACCTGCCTCAAGACCCATTTATAGTTTCAAAATCTACCCCAAGCAAGGTGAGTTTGGGATGGTCCGAGTTGTATTTAGACTCATTGTCATCCTTAATAAAACTAAACCAACACAAAAAAATATATTATTTTTATGCATTATCTTCTTTAATTTTTTCTCTCAATCAAGTCAACAATTAAAAACAATAATACAGTAAATTTATTTGTTTGTTTTTTTTAATGAAAAATATTTATATTAGTGTAACATTTTGTCTATATTTGTGTATATATCTGTATATATATAGGAACACACACTATAATCATAACAAATTCATGTATGCACAATATATCAACTAATAATTTTAATCTAAAATTTTTTCATTGAAGGGTAATTTAGTTATAAAAGAATTTTTTATTCCATTTCTACTATTCATTTCTAATTACCACTCATGAGATTGGAATCAAGCAAGGAATGGTGATTCCATTTCTTCCTCATTCCTTTTACATACCAAGCGTGGGATTATTATATTCATATCATTCTTTTCCATCATCATTCCATTCATAAATTCATTTCATTCTTTATAAATTAAATAATTTTGTTTCCCAATCAAATCAGGTACAACGAAAAAATATGACACTAGACACAACAATTTTTTTCACAAAATCGATGTTGTTGTATGAATACATAATTTTAATCAATTCTAAATAATTTATCATATAAAGTAAAGATTTTTAAAAAACATAATCCGATAGTAAAAGACTCTTCGTGTGACGCTTTTAGAATCTACAATCCCTCATCTCCAAGCTTCGATTTGATTGATTCAGATACCAAGTTCTTCCAATCCAAGCATCTACACAAATTGGAATGAGTGGATGTTCTTAACACCAAATTAAAATTACTGTATATTTTTTATGGTGATGTTTCCAACTCATGAAATCACAAGAGTGCACTTAGGAGAGGGGAAGGAAAATATTCAACAAAAAAACTAGGAGATTTCTTCTCAAAGAAAATGTGTAGTCCTAAAGAGAAGATGGGTGACCTCCTTTTATACTTGTTGAATCCCTACTTTCCTTTTCCTTTTCTTACTCTAATTGTAAGATAGCTATATCTAGGAGGAAAGTTATATTTATCTTCCTTTTGTAATTTTTAAAACAAATATCTTATATTTATTTATTACCTATGTAGTAATATCACATATTCCCTGGTAATGTTGAGATTCATAATTAACACCCAGTATAGGAAATAATTTTCTATAAATATAACTATGATTTAATTTGTTGGATTAAATTCATTTATAGTGTTTACGAAGGTGGATTCAAGACCTATAACCTGTAATTACAAGCTTTAATATATTTAGATAATTAATAAAACTTTTTAATTAATACATTTAAATTATTAATTCTAAGATTACTCTAGTAAAAACCTGAATTTGCACTCTTGTAATTACATAACAATTTACTCTGATTAACACTGAGTAGTACATCAATATAATCATTGCATATGGTTTGACCCTCAACAGATGATTCATAATTAGAGCTAAGTTTTCCATTAACCTCTCTAAGTATCTCTTAATCCTTGTCTTGTCTACCATTAATTCACTAGTGAATAGTTAATTTATAACCAAATTATAAATTTGAGCACTTTACTATTTAGTTCTAGAATTAGTAATAAAGGGAACCATCTTATCAGTTCTCATAGGAAGACATGAATTCCATATCTGTAAGTTATATTCCCAACTACTTATTCCAATGTGATCTATAAATGCAAGTGTTTAAAAATGTTATCTAACAAACTTTTAACGAGCAAATCAAAGATCACACTGAATTAAATAGGAGCCTATAACCACTCAGGATTAAGATCTATGTATATATGATCATCTATTAATGTTATTTGAACTTTTATAAAATAATAGAAATTCTGTGAAAATTCATTTTACATCCGGTCCAGTCCTATATATCATATTATATAAAGTGCCTCCATTTAGATATCACTACATCAATAGTCTGGATAAGACTATTAGATTCTTAATGTTATTAGAACACATTAATAATAATTTAATTAAAGATCCAACTTTAATTAATGTCACTATGGACTAATTTAGTTTGTTATCCTTAATAATAATCCTCTAGTATATAATACTTATATACTAAGATTATGGTCACATTAATAAACAATTTTTTTCTAATATTCATAAGAACATCACTATGCACAAAAACAAGTATGAAAATATTATTTTATTAATTCAGCAAATAATGTACTAATACATATTTCTAGGGCATTATCTTAACAGTCTCCTACTTGCCCTGAAGTAGGGGAGATATGTCTCTTAGTCCTAATCCCAACTATTGTCACAAGACAACATAACTGACTTACCCAGTTTTGGAACAACTTCCAAATCAATAAAGAATCTTAAGCCAACTACTTCTTTAGCTGTTTCACAAGCTACTAGATGTTCAATCTCTAAGGTTGAATCAGTATTGGTGACTTATTTAACACTTCTCCAAACTTTGGTTGCGCCACTAAAAGTGAATAATAACCTAAAAGTCAACTTTTAACTCTCTCTTTCTGATCAAACTGTATCCAAAGGTATTTAGGTCTCCATTTGAATGCACCAGAATAATACTTATCATTCTCCTAAAATACTTGAGAAAATTCTTTACTGTTACGAGTGATCTAATTCTGGATTTGACTAGAAATGACTGACTATCTCTATTGCATAACAAATATCTCATGTACATTATATGACATACATAAGGATACCTCCTACTAAGATATAGGGAATTCGTCTCATATTCTTCTCTTCCTGAGGTGTTAATGGATCATCCTCACTGTTGTCAGAGACGACGACTTGTGCCTATTTATCCTTTTTGTAGTGAGTTGGTCGTCAAACAGACCTCCCACTATGTAAATGTGGGATGACATTCTAATTAGAGTTGGTGGTCCTCTGGCTATGTTGTCTAACAAATTTTGTTGGTTGTGGTCTGATCTCATCTGAAAGTAACTCCTGTAATACAATTATTGCGAGGTTTAAAATTTGTCATATAATCATTCTCAAGAAAGGTGGCATTTATCGACAAAATACCTTCTTATCTTGAGGATTGTAAAACAAACCTGCTCTTGCACCTTTGAGGTATCCTACAAATAGACACACTTCAGATCGTGGTTGCAATTTTTCAGTCTTTCCTTTAAGCACATGTGTCGGACAACCCCATATGCGGAAAATGATGTGAAGTAGGTATACTACCATTCCACAACTCTGAGGGTATCTTTTGGATAGACTTAGATGGTACTACATTCAAGATGTATACTGCAATTTGCAGTACATAACCCCAAAATGAATCTGGCAATGACGAGTAACTCATCATAGAACTCACCATATCAAGTAAAATCCAATTTCTCCTCTCAACATCATCATTTTGTTGAGGAGTTTTAGGTGCTGTGAGTTGGCACAAAATACCATGCTTTAGCATATAGTCATTGAACTCAATATTAACATAGACTTCAAGAATTTACATAATTTCCTTTCGGCCTTTGCTTGGAATTCTTTAATCTTTTCAAAAGTTTAAGATTTCCTTTGTATTAGGTAAATAAAATCATATCTTGAATAATCGTCAATAAAAGTGATGAAATATTCACAACCACCTCTAGCTTGTTTGGTCATAGGACCACAAACATTAGTATGATCAAGATTCAAGTGGTTCTTTGGCCAAGTGAAATTTTTTTTAGTCATTTTACCCACCAGACAAGATTCATAAACATGAAGAGTACCAACTTTTAGCTTTCTTAAAGGACCATCCTTTTACTAACTTATTTATCCTATCCAGATTAATATGTCCTAACCTTAGGTACCAAAGATATATTTCATTATTTTGAGAAACCTTTTGCCTCTTAGGCTTAGGATGTTCTACTTTAAATATTTCGACATTAAGTAGTGGTTGTTTATTGGGCCTTAACAGATAAAGTTTATTTTTCATCTTTGCATGACAGATATCCAAACCGTTTATAGAAATAATAATCTCATTATTGTAAAAAGAAATGCTAAATATTTGTTCATGTAACTTGGAAATAGAAATCAAATTTCCACAATAACTAGGAATGAAATAAACATTGTTCAAACTAAATATTTATTCCTAAAATTTAGATAGACAACTCCTACTGCTTTTGTCAAAACCAAGGCATATTGCCAACTTTCATTGTGAATGTCTCTTCAACAAGCTCCTTAGAAAAACCAAGTTTCTGTAGAGAAGAACAAACATAATCAGTGGTTCCTGAATCAACTCTCCATGATGATGTATCATCTTCCACTAAACAAGTTTTAAGAATAAGTAAATTATACTTACCTTTCTTCTTCTAATAGAGCTCATAGAGATATTTTGGATAATTTCTTTTGTAATGCTCCTCAACTCCATAATGAAAACACTTTTCTTTGGGCTTTTTTGAAGTCGTTTCTTTTCTTGCCTTTAGGACCCTTCTTATTTGCCTTTTGGATTTTATTCTTTATTTTCTTACAATTATTTGAAAAATATAGATTCTTCTCGGTTGCCTCACCTTCTTTAGCCTTTGCAATGGAAATAGTTATTCATAACATAGTTGCTTTTGAACTGCAAAAAGCCGGTGAGAGTAATTCCAAAATCATACTCGCTTGGGTGCACTCATCCATGGTTTGGATTTCAGCCTCACTCAGATACTCAATCCTGTTCAAAACGTGTTCCCTAACTGAGGTCCCCTTCTGGATCTTCACGTTAATAGCTATTTTCACACAACTTCAGGATGCAATTGGTCATAAGGTTGCCCAAACATGGCCTGGAGAGAGACTATTATTTCATAAGTAGTCTCCATCTTTTCAAGTTCAATCTAAGCACATCAGACATGCCTGCTAACAAGTAGACATGGGCCTTGTTATTGGCTGCAATCATTTTTTCTAGCTTTCTCATACATTACAAGGAGCATTTTGCAACAGGCTCTTGAGGACATTCCTCCACAAGGACAATCTTGAAGTTTTCACAGATAAGTAGGATGTTTATGTTACTTTTTCACTTAACAAAGTTTTTTTCAATTAATTCTTCATTAGCAAGAATGCAAGAATGGGATTTAAACCAGACATATTTGCTGAAAATTTATAAACAAATAATATTCAATACTTGTATGAATATTGAATAAGAATTTGGAATAATAAACGTGATGCATGATGCATGAAAATATAATTATTTTACTAATTCCATGATAAATTCAATCTCATATTTAATATGTCGTTGTAGGGTAGGTCATATTAAAGACAATTGAATCAAGACCATCACAGTTAACAACGAATCATAAAAAACTCATATTTTTATCTATTTGATAACTACCATTTAAATCGGTCAAGATAAAATTAATCTAACTTTAATTACACCTATATGAGTTGACCCACTATTTTAGATTTTACCAACTTAACTCAAAATTGTCGTCGTAGGATGGGTCAATTTTAAAGTATATCAGGAAATTCTATCATTTAGAAATCAACATTGCTATTAACTTAAATGGACACCCTTAGTATGGAGAATGATATCATAACCTCGCGAAGCGCCATTTAAATCTTGCGGTGTTGTGTTAATTATGGGGACGTGGCATATGTTATCATATATTCTACTCATTATTTTAGAATAAGAGTTCTCTAAACATCTAATGTTTCTAATTAATATATCTCTATATATTAATTTATTTAATATAAGTCCAATCATATTGGGCTTGTGTAATTATCTGATTTTTCTAAAAAATTTAAGTTCATTATTCGAAATCCTAAACTAACAATTATTGACTCTTAATAATTAAAGCATAAATTATAATAGTAATTTTATCTATTTTAACTATTAAACAAAAATCATATTTTTTAATCGATTATTCTAAATAATTCTAATTCTATCCTATAGAACAACATATTAAACTATTTAATATAATAACAAGTACAAGCATCAAATAAATAAATAAAAACTAAATAAATGATGTTCTTGGTTAGGTTTCCTAAATATTTAAATTTCAACCCAAAAAGAAACAACAGAAAAAAACACAACAATCATCGATCAACACCGAGATACTGACTCTTAGCACCACGACACTGACTCTTGGTGCCTTAACACTAACTCTTAGCACCATGACATTGACTTTTAGTGAATTTTCTAATTGATTCTTCTCCACCATCTTTACATGATCTTGATCATAAGAGATTGGGGATTTAGAATCTTCAATCCCTTCTCTCCAAGCTTCGATCCGATGGATTTAGACATCAAGATATTCCAATCTAAGCATCTACACCAATGGGAATAAGTGGGTGTTCTTAACACCAAATTAAAATTATATTGTATAATTTTTCTTGTGATGTTTTCAACTCATGAAATTACAATAGTGGACTTAGGAGAGGGGAAGGAAAATATTCAACAAAAAAATTATGAGATCTCTATCTCAAAGAAAACGTGTAGTCTTAGAGAGAAGAAGGGCGATCTTCTTTTATACTTGCTCAATCCCTACTTTCCTTTTCCTCTTCTTAATCTAATTGTAAGATACTATATCTAGTAGGAAAGTTAAATTTATCTTCCTTTTATAATTATTAAATTAAGTATCTTATATTTATTTATTACTCATGTAGTAATATCTTATATTCCCTCATAATCTTGATATTTATAATTAATACCAAGTTTAGGGAACAATTTCCAATAAATACAAGTAAGATTTAATTTTTTGCATTAAATCCATTTACAGTGTTTACGAAGATGGATTGGAGACCTATAGACCTATAATTACAAACTCCAATAAATTCAGATAATTAATTAAACTCTTTAACTAATTTCTCCAATTTATTAATTCCTAGATTACTCCATTAAAAATTTAAAATTGCACTCTTGTAATTATAGAACAATTTACTTTGGTCAATACTAAGTAGTCCATCGATATAATCATTGCATATGGTTTGATTCTTTATAGACGATTCATGATTACAGCTAGGTTTTTCATTAACCTCTCTAAGTATCTTTTCATCCTTGTCTACCATTATTTAACTAATGAATAGTTAGTTTATAAACAAAATATAAATTTGAGTATTCTACTGTTCAGTTCTAGAATTAAGTAATCAAATGAACAATCTTATCACTTCTAGCAGGAAGGCATGGATTCTATAACTGTAAATTATATTCCCACCTACCTATCCCAATGTGATCCAAAATGCAAGTGTTTAAGAATATTGTCTAACAAACCTTTAATGAGCAAATCAAAGATCACACTGAAATAAATATGAGTTTATAAGTACTCACGATTAAGATCAATCTATATATGATCATCTATTAATGTTATTTGAATTTTTAGAAAACAATGAAATTATGTAAAACTTTAATTTAATCTGGTTCAATCCTATATAATCATATTATATAAAGTACCTACATTTAGATGTCACTACATCAATAGTTTGGATAAGACCATTACGTTCTTAATGTTAATGGATCACAATAATAATAATTTAATTTAAGATGCCTACTTTAATTAATTCATATTGGACTAATTTAATTTATTATCCATAATCTTAACCCTCTCGTATATAATAATTATATACTAAGAATATGGTCATATTAATAGACATGGACTTTCTGATATTCATAAGCGCATCAACATGCACAAAAGTTAGTATGAAATATTATTTAATTAATTTAGTAATTAATGTACTAATATATATTTTTAGGGCACTATCCTAACACAAAGATCTTAATGTATTAAATGATGTAATTGTTCATGCTTGAATTTAAAATTTGGATATAAGGTATGCGTTCGACCAGTCCCCCAAAAAAATAATAAACTCATTTTACTTAATTATACTTGTTTGAGTTCAATTGAGGTGATACAAATTTCAAATCATTTGACAATAATTTTGAGTTATTTTTTCAATCTTTATAATGAATTAAAATTCACCAAATATTGAAGTCGTTTTATGATTTTTAGATTCAAATTCTTTTTTCAAATTCAAATCCTTCAATACGCAAACAACATTAAAGTATCCTTCTTTTTTGGTATTGTTCCCTGGCCATCTTCAAAGCTGGTAAATGCAAATAACCGTTCTAGGCAGAGAAAGAAAGAAACTATAGGTTCCTTTATGTTTAACCAAAAAGTTATGTACAAAATATCGGTGATTAGAGATTTTTTTTCTTGAATCTGAATAGATCTACTTGTGTAATTGAATTGCACATTCGATGAAATACATGGGATTACAAATGAGACATTTATGACATGTGGAAGCAACAAAAAGAATCAAAGAACTTTCATTATAATATTGCGGTATTTCTACGATGTGATAATTCAATCATTTACGATGTTGAGATTGAGTTGCTTTACGTTGGACAAAGTGTTGCCTATTGAATTATAAGAAATGGTATTTTTCATTATCTATTTCTTTTTAATTTAATGATATTGGATGAATTGGGCTAAAGTAGTGTACCCATATGATTCATAAATCAACTCTTTTCCAAGTAGCTGGTTTGTTGGTCCCAAGTGGCATAAAAGGGTCTGGTGGGGTGAATAGCTCTTTCAAATTTTTTACAAAAACTTCAAAGCTCTTTGTGTTATGAAAATGTTGGCGCATGGTTTTAATTCTAGTGAAAAAGAAACAACTCGATGAACTAGAAAGAAACAACTCGATGAAATTTAGAGTTATGCAACAATAATATTGTAGAACTTCTTAAATGCGCATGCTTTGCTTTATGCTTTGCGCTATGTAGTGTAAATAATATGAACCGGTAAAAACAACTCCGAATAGACAAATAAGCAATTAAATGAAATTGCTGAAATGTAACGTGCAGAAATGTTAACAACACAACAATTTAAAGTGGTTTGAAGGTTGGGTAATGTTTCTACTCCACTCTATCTTTGACACACAGAGAAGGATCCACTAAAATAAATTAAGACCTATAACCAAGTTAGTTCTAATACAACACTTAGTTTCCCAAACTAAGTCTCTATTTTCTTCTCAACTTCTAGCTCCCCAAACTCCACTGATACTGTAACTCGATCTTCTCACACAGGTCCAACTTAGTCTTTCCAGATAGGTCCGACTATTAAATTATCCTATACAGGTTCGATGATCTTACTCTTCTCACACAGGTTCGAACTTCAACTCTTCCCATATAGGTCTAAGTTCTGAACTATTCCAACATAGGTCCGAGTTCTAATATTTTCCAACACAGGTCAAAGCTCAACCCAACGGCTCTTTTGATAGTGTGATAAGTGTATCACTTAACAAGAATATCTGCATAAAAAGAATTGTTGAGTCACTAAGAAGATACAGAATGAATATAGAGATTTTCTTTGAAGTTTCAAGAGCTTCTGAAGGCTATCAACGAGTCCTTTTCATTTTGTCTTGAGCATTCTTTAAAAGAGGCCTTTGATTTTTTTTCCCATTGCACTTACTTTCCTTGTATCACTAGTGTCGTTGTTATGTCATATTGTTTATGCAGTCTTTGTAGTTTGTTGTCCTTTACGTTATTGCTACATGATTTCTGCTTTACTATTAGTCGGCTTCAGATTGTAATAATTTATAGTTTACTGATATAACTTAATCCTTTGAAGATACACATATCCTCACTCTATTGTGACCCCTTATCACTGCTAAGTGTACTGGTCTATAATTGGATTCGGTCACTTCTTAGAATCTCATTATTATATGCATTCATCTATTTAGATGTGGTTGACTCCACTGATCTCCTAGTGCCTTTAAATTCTCACTATACTAATTTAATCCTCATATTTTCTGAAACCCTTAACCCCACTAAGTGTTCAACTCTAGTCTTAGAATTTTGATTTTAGTCTTGAACTCTTCATCACTGTTCTAATCGTCAGCACTTCTTCTTTATCTATTCTATTTATAGGCTAAGTCTTATTCGAGTCCTACCTAAGTAGTATAACCTTTACAAAGGTCCTACATAAATAGAAAATCTTTCAAGAGTTTTAGGGGTCTAACCTTGACTAACCTATTTATCATCAAAATCTATATAAGTTGATCCTAATAATTTCGCCCTTCTCCAGCCAATGTAGCTTCCTTCTTAGCTCATATCTCGATGTACATATGGTATTTTCCTATCATTGTTGTTGTTCAACAACTTGTGCTAATGCACCATTTCTACCCCAAAATTCAAGGTTGAACTTGAACTTTTTATTTTCTAAGAAGTTACCTCAACCAAGAGGAGAATGAGTCGGTCCCTCTTTAGATGATAAACCTTTTTCTCTTCATTAACTTTCTCAGGAACATAGCTTTCCTTTCCTCCTCCAAGATTAGTTTGGAGTAAACAGTTAATTAAGCTTTAAATAGACTCACTAATTGCCTTATCATCATGAGGAAGTCTACCTTGCTGTTATCCTCAACTCTTTCCCCCTTTTTTGTCATCATTAGTTGGGGTAAGAGGATAAGGTGATGGTAAGTAAAGTTTCTTGTATTATTTTCAAGTTCATCTCTAAGCACCTCTGTGTAGTCCGAATGCAGGTCGCTCGAAAATTTATATCTTAGTAACTCTACTCCATCACCGATAGCATCATTGTAGACACCCTAACAATTAGAGTGTAAAGAATGTGGAGGCAATGTGGGATTTTCACACACTAAGTAGGCTCAACAACACTTACAGCTTCTCATTCTTTTTTCCCATCAGAGTGTCTCCTTTACAAGGATTTTGCATTCAGGTTCTACAACAATTGCCATCTCCCTTCTGTTTTTCTATTTTAGAATGGTTGTCTTTTCATCGTTTCTTTTATTTTTCTTGTGGTCTCTAATTGTCGCTGGTCTTTCCATTCTTGTTATGCGTCTCTCGCTCTTATTTTTTTCTGGTTAGCTCTCTGAAGGGTTTAATCTTTGAACCAAGAGATTCTCATAAAACACAAGACTTGTCAGTAGCAAAAGTATTTCCTTCCAAGGAACAATTAAGAGATAAGTATAATTTTGGGCAAAAGTTTTGGTTTTGTGAAGAGATTTGAATGAAAAAAAAAGAACACTGTGAACTTTCACCAATATAGAAAAAGTTTTTTATATTTGAGATATGAGAAAACATAAGTCTGGGTTGCCCCATTTATAGATGCAAAAGGACACATATCTCTTCTTCTTCTTATGAAATCTGACCATTTTCTTTCTAAATTCTCTTTATGAGTTCCATCAACTTGCTCATGTTTTATCTTTACTTTATAGAAATACAACCTAAATATATTAAGTGTAATCATCTACGACTACAAGGGTGTATTTTTTTTCACTCAAATTGACTATTTGTATTGGTCCAAATAAGTGCATGTGGAGTAGCTCCAACACTTTGGTGGTTGATAGATGTTTCTTGCTCTTGAATGTTCACTTGGTCTTTTTACCTAGTTGCTAAGCTTGGCACACTCTGTTCTTTTGATATGCTCCATATAGAAGTCTTTCAACTAGATTGTGTTTGTGAAGTTTTGTGACTGTCTTGAAGTTGATGTGGCATAAGCATTTCTGCCATAACTAATCCTATTCAAATGAATTGTTCGCTATAAAACAAGTAGGTTTAGTAGTGCAACAATGGTTAGAGAATTCCACTATGTGATCTTTGTTATAAAATTTACTAATGTTGAACAAATTATACTTAAGACCTTTAACATAAGAGACATAAGTTACTGATATGTTATCTATGCACACTTTACCTATCCCTTCGATTTTTTCTTTGGACTAATCTCTAAAAACCACATAGGAACTTTTCATCGGTTCAAACTCTGTTAACAGATTTCAAATCTATCTCTATTTATATGTCTCGAGCAGCCATTATTAATGTACCATAATGGAGGACCATTGTTTCTCCTTCTATCCTGAAAATTAAGCTTTAGGTACCCATTTCATCTTGGGTCCTTCAGGATTAGTTTCTTGGAAACCCATACTTGTTTGACCTTCTTTATAAGAAGGTGAACCTCTTTAGGTTACCTATGCACAAATAAATTACAACTATTCATGTGTTCTTTCCTTTGTTGTTTTTTGTGGCTAACAGATAGATAATACTGACAAATAGGTGTATAATGCATGTGTGGGTGTATGATTTTTCATGTGTGTACACAGTATATGCATTTTATAGTGTGCAGATGTATGGTATTGAACATATTTGTTAATTTGATGTTCCTTGTACCATCTGTGAGGTTTATCTTTACTATCATTAAATTGATAGTAAGTTCTCACATCTCTCTATGTCAAGTAGAGTTGCTCAAAATGGGATTTTTTGTAATATCCATGCCTTATACCCTATTCAATCTCGGTTCGTTGTCCTTTAGTTGGACATACTTTAGGACATTAACCTTTGGATAATCGAGGTTGGCAAGTTCTTTTTTCTTCACATATCCCAGTCCTCTCCTAATGACTTAACTAGTGCTAGGTCTTTCTGATATCTCTCGATGGTCTAGCCTCTAAGTTTGCTTGGTTTGACTTTGATGAGAATTATCTTTTATTTTTTCTTAGGAAGATCTTTTTTGTCTTTGGTCACAGTAAAAGAGATATTTGTGCCATTTGAATGATCAAATTCAATTTTGATTTTGTCACCAAACATTTTTTACACGCTTATCAAGCTATCCACAGATTTGGATGCTTTTGAAAAAGAAGAGATTAGCTTTTCTAGTTCTACATTCTTTGTAGTTAGCATAGCTTCTCTCTGTGTTGTGAGTGCAATATCTTCTTTTAGCTGAGTATTTTCTGCTTTGAGATTGTTGCACTTATTTTTTACACAACGTTGTTAGCTTTTCAACTGAGCTAGTAGATTTTTGTGCTTACTCTGAAGCGTATCATACTCAATAGTAAGAAGTGTATGCCTTTCTATAATAGAATAGAGACTATGCATGAATTATTGAAAAGCTTCATATAACCCCTTATGAAATAAATTATTTGAAAAAAGAACACTTACCTTATTTGTTGTCGAAAAAGATTCAACAACATCATTTGCCATTAAGCACATTAAGGCTTTCTCTTCCATGTCATTGTCATCATCGCTTCAAGATTTATATTCCATTTCTACTGGTTGTTTGTTGGTTTCTACTTCAATACTAAGCTTTTTTCTTTCTCTCTGAGCTTTCTTTCTTCTTCAATGTACTTTTATACAAGAGGATATAGACATTCTCATGCAAAATGTCTTAGTTTCTGCACTTGTAACAAAAGTTAGCGAGATGGTATGGATGGAGTATTACCCAAAGAGAAATGAGGTCAGGTAGACATCATATTTTCAAGTTTATTATTGCTAACAAGTTTTGAGTTAGTATGGATGGAGATGGTGGTGTGTTGGGCTTCTACTTTGCCCTCTTGTTCACCCAGTACTTGTCTGTTTACTTATTCCATCATTTGCTCTAAATGCCACATTGATATTTGAATCATTTGATCCTAATCGGTTAATGGTTGTATGGGATGTATTTGAGGTGAAAGAGAATGTGAGGAGATATGTTGTGGTGTTTCAATTGCATTTTTAGGTGTTTATGCCATATTCAATTGTTCTATTTCTATCTTTTTCCATAAATGGCTCCAATTGATTTAGGTCGGAGTATTACCCAAAGAGAAATGAGGTCAGGTAGACATCATTTCAGGATCCAAATCCTTAAAGTAGGTTAATATGAAATCATGGAAATCATTAGCCTCACTGAGGTGACCTTCAGCCAAAACTCTCCAATGCCAAAGTCAGCTATAGTTCTCGAAATAAGAAGAAAGATCGCTTAGAATAGGCAAAGATAGCAAGATAAAACAACATTTACCTTTTAATTGAGTTATGAAAAGGTATTTATAGGGTGTGGATCATGTGGCCGCATGTGACTCTTGATAGGTGTAAGCTCAGGAGATGATCTTAAGTCACATCCTTGCAAAGATCCAACGATTGAGGTCAGATCACGACCTCTGTAAAAGTGCTCGAATCTTGCTTATTTGGGAATAAAATTTAAATGTGAGGGTAAAATGGGAAGATTGGGAAAGAGTGCGGTAGCCGTCGTCAACGATGATTTGGTAGTTTTTGGAATCATGAAATTAATTTAAAGATAATTAGTTAATTAAATTAATTAGCTAGGTTTGTTCATTGTCCAATTAAATCAAAAAGTTGTGAGCTTACTATTGATTATTGTGAAATACATAAATTTTGGCAAATTCATTTCATGCTAAGGGAATTAATCCAAGAGTTTGATTAAATGAATTAAGTTTTTGAGCATCCACTAATTTAAACGGTTGAATTTTAATTAATTTAATTGGGTTTAATGGGATTAGGAAAAACCCAATTGCAATTTATTGAATTAATTTAATTGTATGAGTTTTGAATTGAATTAACTAAGTAATTGATGTGAACTTAATTTAATTTTAGTTTAGGTAAAATAAGTATGGTCTTAATATAACAAGAACGATAAGTTGGGTATGTGATACCCAAGCTTATGAAGGATAGTATATGGTAGTTGAATGAGCTTAAAAAACTAACCCCCTACAAAAAAAAAGAGTTGAACTCCACATGGAACGAGAAATCATAGGATTTAAGAGTGACTAATTCAGCTATATTTTGACTTTTCAAATTGTTGCTGATTAGACCAAAAGGCTTAGAAAGCAGAGTCAGCACAGCACAAGTCACCTGGTTTTGTGACTCAAGAAGCAGTAAAATTTACAATGATGATTTTCACTGCGTTGCTTTCACCCGTTTTGTTGTGTTTTTCATAATTGATTTCTACACAGAATTCAGATTGTATGCACTTTGATTGGTTGACACCCCATGATGGATGCGTGTATGTTGGCAGAAGTTGAGCTTCAGATACCATGGTAACATATAGTTACTCAATAGGTAGCATAATTACTTGTTAAAACTGTTATAATTACTGAAAGAGTAATGTTTGTCCTGGCCTCCATGTAACTTTTTCCCTTGACTTTGTAAAGCTGTCATAAAATGACCAAGCTTCATTTTCCATGATTGCTGCAACTTACTCGTCGGAGATGCACCGCAGGGATAGATAGAGGGCGATACATGACAAGCAAGCTGGCTAGTTGGGGACCGTTGTGGAAACACGCAAGGCGTGTGAGACGAGAGCCTTGGCGAACATGAGCATTGTGGATAGGCGAGTGCATTGGCAGTTTTGGCACTGAGTGCAGCACTATGATGCATTCTAATGTTTATGTTAATAAAGCTTTGTGGGCTGAAGCTAGCAAGGGATCATCAAGATGGAGTAAGGCCAGACCAAGGTTGGCTGGAAGCTTAGAGGCCGCGATGGTGAAAAGAGTTTCACTGCGAGAAATAAGAGTCCGCTAACTTCTTGAGTTTTATCAACAAATACTGTTATTTATTTTCCATATTTATATGTTGACTCTTATGTCTTCAACAAGACACATTGCTATGCGAATTTAAGTTATATGTGGTTCAAGAACAGCCTGGATGGGATTTTTTGGTTTTCTTTTCTGTGATGAAAAGTTACGGACTATCTTTTGTTTGGTTTCTTGTGTTGTTCCAGTCAACCAAACTCAGAACAGCAAATCGAAAAGAACAATGCTGTTATCGAGTTGATTAACAATGCTGTTAATGAGGAAGCCAGATCTCGTCAAAGGATTTCTTACATTTGCTGCCAGGAGGTAGTCATCTTAACTTCAGTGCCACATTCTTGAATGAAACTAGCTTTCATGTTCGTTCATTTTCTTTCCCGCTTTATAATGTTAGCTGATCACATATACAGCCACAAAGATTTGAATGCACTTTGGAATTGATACGGAATTTGTGACTGAAGTGGAATATATTTCTCTGTGTCTTGTGGGTCTATGCTCCTTCTCCCGCCCCTTCTTCAAACTCCATTTTGTTTTCTCACAAAAAAATCTCTAATCAAAGATAGAGCAAGATCATTGTGCGTCATGTCTAGGGATTTCTCAGTTGGAGATTCATTAGTTACATTGATATCTGAAAAATTGATGTCTGGTGAAAGCTTCTGTGTAATTGTGATGCTTATGTGGACAATAATTTCATGCCAAAAGCAGCATACTGTACTTCACTATAGTTTATTAGCTGTACTCAGCTACCTTTTCAATCATTATTTGATTTGTGCTACTTGATTTTCCTGTAGAATGAACTTTGAGATTATTTGTAGTTTTATATGCATAAGAATTTTTCATCAGGATGAACAATTGTCGTCAAGTATTGTTTGATTGGGAAAACTAGCTGAAACTGAGGTTGCAACACTTTTTTGAACTGATTTGCAGATATGCCAATGCCCTGGAGAGAAATCGGGAGGATTATGATGCATTGTGCAATTGGGCACTGATTCTTCTGGTCTGTATGGTGCAATTTAGTAGACTATTTTGAGAATGTGATTTAATAGCTTCTGCTCCTCTCAACTGAAATATTTCAACCATCCTATGGATCAGGAAATCTTTTGGAGGATTTTAAAAAGTTATGGTTGGAAATGATTGTGCTTCAACATGTTCTTGGAAATTATGAGGACTTGTCTCCTTGAACCATAGACAGTCAAAATCTTGAAGTTGCACCCTCGTGTACAGGTGTTAATGTTCCATATCATTTTCACTTTACAAGCAGGAAAGTGCTGATAATGTAAGTCCAGAATAGTTCTCCTTCCAAGGATGATTTGCTTGAAGAGGCATGTAAAAAGTACGAAGAGGCTACCCGTCTTTGCCCTATACTTAATGATGTATGTATCAGTGCTACGTTAATGTGGTTATACTTACCTAGACGAACTGTTTTGTAACTGTTGTTGGTAGGGATGGTAATAAGATGGGTTCAAACTTAAATCGCTTCAAACTCATTCCGCCTGAAGTGAATTTTAACAGTATATACATTTTTTAATTTTTATTTTGCAACAAAAATAAGATGGCTTGTGTGTGTGCATAATTGTGAACGTGAGCTCAATAGGGTGGATTCTTGCTCTCGTGTTATAATGTCCAAATTTATATGTACTTAAAAAGTATATCCTTTAGCATGTATTATTCTGGTGACAAGTGTGACGAAGTTCATATTTGTTTCTACAAGACATATCGAATCTTGCTTTCTCTGTGTTGTCTTTTAGACTGGATTTATCCATTGTGATAAATAGAGAGATAGAGAGGATAAATTGTAAACTTAAATGAAGTTCTGTTAGATTTTGCCATACAATGTCAGGTTCTGTAGTCTGATCGGGGCAAAAATGCGTGGCCGTACAAGGGAAGTGGAGAAACTCGGAAAACAAGTTGAACATTTATTAATATTACTTATATGATGCTTTATGTTTTTTCAGTTTGACTTAAAAATGAATTATTGTGTGTAATATTATAATCATTGGCTCAGTAGCTTATTTCTGTTCTTTTGGTTCAATAATCAATAATTCTTTTGGTGATTGTGTTTTAGTAACACGATACGAGGAACCTTTAAATATTGGTAGTAGTAATAATACGTTGGTAAACAAGGCACAAAATATATCTAGCCAGCTGTAGGAAAAAGAGTAAGGCATTTTATTTTATTTTATTTTTTAAAATTCAAATCCTGATAGGGAAAGTAGGGGACGGACATAATTTAAACCCCTCACTTCATCCATAAGAGATGATATTAGATATAACTGCTTATAATGAATGTTGATTTTGTCTAAAAATTTGTACTCACACATATATAATATTATTTGGTTTTACTAAATAAGCATCATTCTGACATGGATAAACGTCATATTTAACGACTTACAATTGTGATCTATGGTCCATGACTATATCCGATTAATTAGATAGTCCAAAGGTAATTAGATAGTCCGAAGATAGTGGCAATGTAATACCTTATACATAGGCAAAAGGATGAAAATATGTACCCCTGTAAAGTGGAATGTGTACAATCAGTTATAATGAAATGTTGTTTGAATCTTGCCTATGAAATTTAACTATCCAATATGTTTTATTGGAAAATTAGAAAATGGCCTATTTTCCTAAAAAAGGTATTATGTCCCGTGAATGGCCTCTTCTCATTTTTTTTCACACGATACACGAACACCATTACCGAAAAGAACAAATAGATCTTTGGAGATTTTCCCATGTCCTACCAACAACATGGGAGCTATGGATAACATTATGTTCATCATCACCGGTCACAAATTAAACAGTCACAATTATCTACAATAGTCCCAATCTATGATGATGTTTATCTGTAGAAAAGGAAAGGATGGCAAGGAAAGAAGGATAACTATTGTAACATAAATTTTGTTATTTGTAAAAATAATAAATAAATAAATAAAATAAATACAATCTCTATTAACCCTCTTATTCTTTTCTTTAAGAATAAGAATATCTTGAATTTGAAATTTTAGATGTAGAATCGCTAATTTGATCTACTCCAAAATTGGGTTTGTCCTTTAATAACATTGATTCAAATGTTTAGCACCTTAATTTTAAATTAAATATTCTAATTACAAGAACTTGACTTTTTGAATTTGGCAACTTGTTGGTCGAATCAACCATCCATCTTCTTTAAAGTTGATTTGATCTCTAATAACGTTAACTGTAATTTTGAATTAATACTATTATTTGGATGGACTCTGTGATAAATATTTTGATATTTGTCTTGAACACCATAAATCTCTTTGAATTTGATCATTTTGGTTGAGAGAAATTCAAGATTTCCTCTCCAACATCTCTCTTACTTGAATTTATTTTTTGTATCTTTCTTCTTAGAGATGAGTCATATTTATACTTATAGGATAGGAGCTCTTGCATAATTATTTGATGAAGTGCTACAATTTGATTGACTATGAAGTGATACAATTTGATTAACTTTTCATGATTTGATTATTATTTATAGCTATAATCATAAGATGTTATTTGGATTCTCAAAAAATATTGTCTTCACTTCCATAACTTGCAAGTAATAATCTTGATCGTTAAAAATTGAGATTTGACATTGGGCGACATTATGATTAGCCAATAAAATATATATTACAATATTAATTAATTAACTATTTACTTTAGAAATTAAATGTGATTAAATTACTTAAATATAAATAAAAATTATAATATTGATATTTAATATATTATTTTATATGTGTCACTATTTAATTAGTCATAAATTTAATTTATCCATGAATAGGCGCTTGAGACTTGTTCGCGTACAATATGTCTTAGAGTGAATAATATGGATGACAATAAAGCGGTTTCAAATCCAATCTCATAATGAGCCCGTTGCGCTTGAGAGGGGCTCAAACCCGATCAAATGGGTCTCGTGATGGATAACGGACAATGTGTGTACCCATTTTATTGCACAAGTAATGTTGCGTTGTATGGTGGGAAGTTCTGGAGAAGAGACATCATTAACTAAATAGGAAAAAATCTGAGTGACAAAGATTTGCAGGTCCACGGGTCAAGACGGGCTAGACCTATTGGGGTTTGAATTCGGGGCAGGGTGGGGTGAGGTGGGTTTTGATATAAGATGGAGTGGGGTGAGTCTTGGGTTCACTCTTTTTTTGGCATGACAGGCCTCATGTTTGACCCGTCCAAAATCCACCTCATTGTCCCTAATAACTAAGTAGCAACAATTACTTTAATTTGGACCTTGCAGCAATGCATGTGAACTTTTGGGCTTGAGCATATGAACCAGGGAATAAAAAAATTAAAGGGTTGACTTCCACTTTTGAGTTTATTAGCCCAATCTCTTTGATTTTTCCTTTAAGTCCATTTAACCTATTTGCCTTTTCTACTTTCTTACATGGCCTATCAATTCGAAAAAGACAACTTTGAATTAGATTTTACTGTGGAAAGTTGGCGATGATGAATTATTGTTGGAATTAATTTAATTTTTTAAAAGTGGGCTAATATATTTAAATAACAATTATATTATGTATTATCTAATTTGATAGAGTTAAATAAGTGATCTATTAGTGGGACTCTAGGAACATGAATTGAGTATAGACTTTACAATGTGTAGAGACCTAAAAGCCTAATTAAAAACCTTTATGAACTGTGGACAGGCAAAAAGTCTAGTATTAGGCATTTGCGTATTTGGGAATGTTTAAATGAAAAGAAATTGGACGCAAAAACGATAAGTTGCTACGTTGTTGGTTACTCTGAATGGTCAAGGGGTTACAAGTTTTATGATTTGAGACAGAAAATGCGAGATTCCTTGAGGAAATTGAGTTTGGGGAGGAAGATAAAATTCACAACATTGTCTTTGAAAAGAAATTTATTTATCTTCCTATAGTTGCAATTGATAATGATTAGGCTTCTATTCATGGCATTATTCAAAATGCAAATCCAGATTATCAGGGTAATGTTGATGAACTTTCTAACCAAAATGATGAAGTTGTTCACAAAGAACAAACTCAGCAACCTCAAGGGGAAATGCCATTGAGAAGATCCACTAGAGAAAGGAGAAATGCGATTCCAGATAACTATATCGTATTTTTCCAAAAACATAAGTTTGATATATGAGTGGTAGAAGATGATCAGATCAACTTTTATCAAGTCAAACAAAGTTCTAATTTTCAAAAGTAGATTGATGCCATGAAAGACGAGATGAAATCTATGGATGACAATGACGTTGGGGATCTTGTCGAATTGCCTAAAGGTGCAAAGTCCATTGGTTGCAAATGGATATTTAAAACCAAGTGGGTTTCAGAATGCAATATCGAGATATATAAAGCACGTCTTGTCGCTAAGAGTTTTGCTCAAAAGGAAGGCATTGACTACAAAGAGACTTTCTCTTCGGTTTCATCAAAAGTCTCTTTTAGGATCATAATAGCACTTGTAGCTCATTTTGATTTAGAACTACATCAGATGGATGTAAAAACTATATTTCTAAATGGTGACATTGATGAAACAATTTATATGTTGCAGCTAGAAAACTTTGTATGTGAAGATCCAAGGAATATGGTTTGTAAACTAAAAAAATCCATCTATAGTCTCAAACAGGCTTCCGGTCATTAGTATTATAATTTCATTAAGTCATTATCTCATATGGATTTGACGTAAATAAGGTTGATGGTTGTGTATACCATAAGTTTAGTGGGAGTAAATACATATTCTTGGTGTTATATATCGATAACATATTGTTAGCCAACAGCAATATAGGCTTATTGCACGAAATCAAGAGATTTCTGATTAAGAACTTTGAGATGAAAGATCTTGGGGATGGCTCTTTTATCTTAGGTGTACAGATACATCATGATCACTCTCGAGATATCCTTGGGTTATCAAAAAAGAGCTATATCAAAAGGGTTCTTAGTAGATTTAACATCAAAGATTGCACACCAGAAGATAGTTTTATTGCTAAGGGAGATAAGTTTAGTCTCAATCAGTGCTTCAAGAATGAGAGGTTGTAGCAAAAGAGATGCAAAAAATTCCTCATGCGTCAATTGTAGGGAGTCTCATATATGCTCAAGTATGTACACGTCCGGATATAACGTTCATAGTAGGAATGTTGAGCAGATATTTAAGTAACTCGGGAATAGATCATTGGAAAGCAACCAAAGACTACATGCACACTTATCGGAGATCAGATTTTTTGGAGATCATAGGGTATTCTAATTTTGATTTTTCTGGATGCCAAGACAGTAAGTGATCCACTTCAGGCTACATTTACCTGCTAGCTAGATGAGCTATCTCTTGGAAGAGTGTTAAGCAGACACCCATAGTACATTCCACTATGGTAGTTGAATTCATAACTTGTTATGAGACATCTAATCATGGGATATGGTTGCGAAACTTTGTCACTGGGCTACGTGTTGTGGATGGTATAGAAAGATCACTGAAGATATTTTTTGACAATAAATCGGCTATGTTGTATTCCAATAACAACAAAAGCTCCTTGAAGTCGAAGCATATAGATATCAAGATTTTTGTTATTAAAGAAAGAATTCAGAGTCGTCTAGTGTCAGTAGAAAATTGGGATAAACTCCATGGTTGCGGATCCGCTCACCAGTGGCTTACTACCCAAAGTGTTTCATGAGCATACTGCTCACATAGGTCTTATATTATTTAGTAATATGCATGATTAGTGGGAGTTTGTAATTTTGATGTTCTTTTGGTTTAGACACAATTTATGTTTATCATTTGCAAAATAAAGAAGATGGATTATTTTCATACTCTGAATTAATTATAGTTTAGCATGATCTCATAAAAAATAAAGAAGGACTAGTTGGAAATAGGTATGCTTGAGATCACATTATATATAATTTCTATGTTACACATCCATACTCGATCTACATCATTAAATATGCTAGTGAGGTGACCACTGATAGATCTAATTATGAATAAATACAACGAAGGTCGCTTTGATCCCATGTTGACATAGTAGATGGACCTTATTGTAACTTAGGAGATATTTCAAAGATAGATAGCATTTTGTACACACTCAAGATTTTATAATATAATTATTTCCTGTATCATATGTAGCTTAAGTGGGAGATTATTGGAATTAATTTAATTTTTCAAAAGTGGGATTATATATTTAAATAACAATTATATTATGAGTTATTTAATTTGATAAAGTCAAATAAGTGATCTATTAGTGGGACTCTAGGAATATTAGTTGAGTATAGATTTTATAATGTGTAGAGACCTAATACTAGTCTAATTTAGGATTGATAGGATTCTATTTGGTCTAGTATATAAATAATATTAAGGGTTATGGTCCCCAAGTCATATCATACAAATCTTTTGCTCTTCTCATCTTCTCCATCTTAGATAGAGACCCATTGAGTACCAAAGTTGATTTGACTGTGGAAGACGCAAACCCGATTGCTTTCATTACCATGGATTTAGGTATGCTTCCAATTTAGAATTAAAGTAATTTCTTGATAATTTACATAACGATTCAGGATTATGATTATTGAATCATATTTGTATTAAAGTCTAACAATTACAACTAACCAAATCAAAGAATAAATTTCTTTCCTTTTGATAAATGTCCTTTTAATTAGATTATGCTCTTCCTCAAGCAATTGAATAATGGAAAGTTTTCCAATTCTAATCTATCGTTGGCAATTACCAACAACTATAACAAGAGAACCTTCACGATAAGTGCTTGCAAAATAGACCAACGAGTTTTGATACTTTGATTTCTTAGAGAGTTGGTAACATCTTAGTATTATTGGCATTTGGTCGTTTGAATAGGCATCTTCTTCCGGCTACCTGATAAAATAACCTTGCATAATTCAGGATGTCATAAGTTTGTGAATTTGCTGCATTCAGTTGCTCTTTGCTTCTAATTTTATGAGCTTGATCTACTTATTTTGCCCTCGAAAAAAGTTTTATTCACAAAACATAACATGATCTGCTTATTTTTTATTCAAATCATAATTTGACCCAATCTCCAAATTTGGGTTGACCCAATCTCAAAATCGTTGACCACGTCACACTATGTAAGTCAAGATCCACCCAGGTGATGCCACTTGTCGTGCTCTACATGCTCAACACATGAGCCAAGTCTTGTAAATACCCTATGACTACTATAGTGAAAACGTAACTTAACTCTTGACATTCCATATTTACATGTTCATATTAAACCTGTCATGGATTATTCAAATTTCAGTCACCCACAACGTGAACCAATTTCTACAGATAAAGTATAGGAATTGATAGAGAGGAAATGGCCGAGGATAGTTCTACCCATTTCACTCCTAAGTAAATTTCATCAAAGCCTCAATCTCCTAGGTCAATGCCAAATGTTGCCATTCTACCTAATAAGCCAGCGATTCCTACCCCCTCAAGTCCAAGTTTTGTTGCAACACTAGCAGGACCTTCATCACAACATGAAGATATAGCAACGGACATTGGATCACCTAGTTAATCCCCCTCTCAACAAAAAGGATCTTCTCTAGTATAAGGTGCACCAATTCAAACATATCTATCTTTGAGTATCCTTAAAATGGATCCAGCAAAGTGGAGATTCTTCGTGTAAAAAAGACCAAGCCAAAGAAAAGTGATGCTAACCCATCATATGAGTCTGAGCCCAAATCGACCAACACAGCCCCTCGAAGGTCTACTAGGTCCACAAAATCTAAGAAAATAAGGCACTCTTTAGATTCTCATTGTGATTCTACCAAAGCTAAGTTTTTTTATTTTTTATTTTTACTCAATTGAAAACAAAAGGCTATAGAATTTTATATCTAAAATAAAATTGCACTCTGAAAGGTTGATTAATATGGCTAGTCATGAAAAATGGGGGATTGTTGTTTGTTGCAATATAAAAAGTTGTTTGGAACTGTTACTAAGGCTGCAACATTTGTTCGTGTTGTTGTTTATAAAATTTTACTCAAATCTATCTATCAAAATCAACAATTGAAATTCATCCAAGTTTGGAAAAAGTTTTGGTTATGAATCATGTGTTTGATTATTCTCTTGTTGTCATCAATGCATTTTATGAGACAAAATATGTTCATGAAATTTCATTGCCAAATGATATGGATGTTGTGATTTCTAAGCTGACTCGAAAGGTTTGATTAAATGGCCTGATACTACTTTTTTTTTTTTTTTGCTTCCACACTAATACTGAAATAATCTATTTTGCACAAATAGATATCACAAATCAAACTCTATCGCTAGAGACCAAGTTGTGGTGCTATATTGTATTACACGAGTTGTCTGTTCTACATTAGACATCACATTTTTTAAGAAGTCATCTATTGTGCTAAATAAAGGACTTCTATTGGTATGCTATCCTTTCCCTCTTTATGGGGTTCTCATGTCCCAAGAAAACCTTAAGAAGTCATTTGATGTCTTAGAGAATCTTCACAAGCCCATCAAGATATCCCCAAATTTGCTTCTTGGAAGTCATTTGGATGAAATCAAAGGAAAGAATAAAGGAAAGAACCAAAATTTGTTCACAATTCAAATCTTCTAATGTCACAACATCCTCAAATGGTCATTTTCCATCAAAGAAAATTTATATAGAAGGAATACTAAGAGGTGAAGCAACATTAATTAAACCGGCCAATAAGGGGAAGTTGAAAAATTTGATTACTCAGATGATTGCTTGAGAAAAATCTGAAGTTGAATCAAAAGATGAGGACTGTGATGCAAGTCCTAGTTTTTTATTTATTTGTGAATTTTGGCATTTATTGCAATAAAAAAGAGAAATGATAGTTTCATTATGATTTGCATTAGTTTGTTATGATTTTGGATTTTGCGGTTGTGGTACTGGACAATGGAGAGTTAGAAGTTGAATTGCATGTGTTTGTTATAGTTTTGAATTTTTTAGTTATTATACTGGACATAGGGAAAATTAGAATTTGTTAGCAGACTACTAATAGTTTTGACCAAAAATGTCAAATGGGAAGATTGTTGAGTCTGTAGTTGACATTTACAACAATTGAGTCAAAAAATTCAATACTATGTTATTAGTGTTTTCTATGTTGGACAACACATAATGTATATGTTGCAATATGTCAAGTGTAGAGTTTGATATGTTGCGACACACAAAGTACACTGTTGCAATCGACTGCTAACTTCAATGGGATTGTCTATGTTTTAAGGAATCCAATCACAGAATTAGCAAGTTTTCAGAATGAGATATTCATGATAGATCAAAATATGTAATTTGGAGGATGAGATCTTCAAGAAAGATTTTGAAGATAGAGGCAAAAAATCTAGCAGAAAAATGCAGTAAATGTAGTGGATAAATGCAACATTACCACATGGTGCATAGCTATGCATTGACACAATTTATGGAACAGTTCTCTTGGTAAATTTTTATGGTTTTTCGAGGATATATGATTACTTATATTTTTGAGTAGTACTTTTGCTTCCCTTTTTCAGTACTTGTAGTTGTAGCATCTAAAATTGCTTTCAGATTGGAAGCTCCCCTCGTTTGTGTCTCAAGTTTCCGAGTCTTGTGAATCTTTGGTGGGATGGCTTGATGTAATTCGACTAGTTTATACCATTTTCATTCAGGGTAAAGGTGACGTTTTCATTCTGACTCAAGTGTATAGGCTGCATCACCGTATTTATCATGAAGGTGAACCAGTGGGGAAGGTCGTCCTCTCCCAGGATAGTCAGGCAAAGTTTGAAACTTGAGTTATCAAAAAAAAATATAGGTCATATAACGCTAAAAGCCAATAATGTGTAAAATTTGAAATGCTTTGAAATAGAAGGAAAGCGGGGTGAAATATAGATGACAACGAGACAAATTTGGTCAAACCTGATACCTGTCCTACCAAAGTTTTTTAGGACTCGAACCTAGCCCTGGATTCAAACCCGTTCTAAACCCAAACCCGATAGGTTAGACTCGTTAGACCTGTTTTATTATTTTAAAAATATTTAAAAATATTTTTTTGAAAAATAACACATTAATTTTTTTTTTAAAATATTGTATATATATATACACATATTAAAATTAAAAATATTAATGCAATGCGTTCAAGACGGGCACGGGTTCAAAAATAAAAATCCATAACTCATTAATAAAAACATGCCGCAAATAAGGCAAGTCTAATGCGGGTTCAGTATTGAACCTGTCCATTGCCATCTTTAGGGTGAATACACTTTTGATCTTTGAACTTATTGTTTTATACCCATTTGGATCCAAAACTTTAGTACATCAATTTAATATAAAATATTTTAATGTGTATCAAACCTTACGGTAATATTTTTGATAAAATTTACCTAACGTAAAAAAAGATACTTATAGTCACCTCCCCTATAATTTTGTTTTTTTTTATGTTTATATTTCCTAAGCTTTGAACTTTTAGCAAATACTTATTTCTAATATTATGTGATAAAATAAATTTAATAAAATTTTATTCAAAGATCAAAAGGCCCCATCCGTATGCTCATGAAAAAAAGAGAACTTTTGGAAAAACTAATAGAAAGTTATTGTTTTATAATGTACATTGTTTAAAAAAATACCAAATTTTTAACGTTAAGTTCTTTCATTGGTATAAGGGTGATTAATACTAATTTTTACATTTTTATAAATATTTTATAATTTCAGAAAAAACATAGTTTTCAGATCAAAGTGGGAAACTAAATTTAATTACAATAATAATTTTTAGTCATATAATCAATTATTTTAAAATTTTAAAAAAAATTGAGTTGGTATCAAATTTATTATTTGTAGTACAGAAATAACAATACATATTCTATAAGCTATCGAACAAGCTCTCATAATTAATATTTTAGTCTCTAATTTATTTTAAAACTATGTATTTCAAAAGATGCCCATCGTTTATTAATCTCAATGTCATGCATTTACTTTAAAACATATAAAAGTTAATCAATGCTCATTACTTTATCAAATATGGCTTTTAGGTTAGATTTTTTTTTACTTATTTTTAAAAATTTTGCATTCTGAAAATTAACTATCAATTAGTTTTTTACTATGCCTATTTTCATGAGTATAGGGATGAATTGGTGTATTTGGTCTTTTAATAGAATTTTACTAAAAGTTTTGACCAGAGAGTGCCACAGGGAGAGGTAATTATTAAATATTACAGTTTTTCGGTGTAGATGGATATTAAAAGATAGAACTTAAGTGGAATTGGATGTAGACATCTTTTTCAAGCAAGTGAATTTGGTCAGAAATGTCAAGTTAAGTTCACATCAAAAGCTATACATTGAAAAGTTCAGTGTCCAAAATTGATACAAAGTAATAATTTTGAGGATTAAATTATTTTTTTCTAACTTACATGCCTATGACTTGGGTAATGAAGTGCCCTTCTACTCTTGAAAATTTAAGTCGAACAACTCAAAAGAGGGGTGTGTAACATTAAGTATTAAGCTAGTATCTGACTAACTTTTAAACCGATTTTGAGGGTATAAATTTGGTTCAAGTAACGACCTGTGAGTCCTCATCCAAAATAGGTTTGGAGTCAATCCAATTCCAGTTGAAACTAAATGAAATTAATTATAATTGGTTCAGCTAATTTCTTTTCATATTTCTATATTAATTTTTTGTTGGATTAAAATTCAAATTTCTTGTTTGGCCAAAATAGAAGAAGGCTCTGAATGAAGAGGGGTGTTATTAAATTTTCTCTTATATTTATTGTCAGAAACTGTTACACAGAAATGTTGGGTGGAGCTGACCCAAACAAGGGGTATGATGTCTGTAACAATCAGTTGAGACAGAGAGTTAAAAATGGCATTAGCCAGGCAAGAAGTTCATGCAGATTGGTGGAGTGATTTTAGCCAAAGCCAAAACTGATGCAGGAAGTGACCAAATACCTTCTCCACAAATGAAACCAGAAGCCACCGCTGGAACCATCAGCTCTGCCTTCTTAGAGTTGATTTTGTGCCACACAAACACCAACAGACTCCCCACGCACATATCAATGGCAAAATACCCTCCAATCAGAAACGGCACCGCCATTGCGGTTGGAATTGGCATCCATTTCCCTATCCTCTTTGGTGAAAGATCTTTCACCAAGTTAACCACGATAGCAAACGCAAAGAAGCCGTAGCAGAGCTGCAGGCAGTGTTGTGGCAGAGCAGAAAAGCCTTGGACTCCAATAATGGCCAAGTTTCTGTATATTATAGCATAAGGGGCCTTGAATTCTCCATCTGGATTGCCAATGTCAAATGCCTTATAGAACAAAAAGAAGCTCAAAGGCGAAACCACACAGCCCAAAGCTGTTCCAATAGCCTGGCTAAGCAGCATTGCTCTTGGTGATGTCAAAGTGAGATGGCCTGTTTTGAAGTCTTGCATCAGAATGCAGGAAACATTGATAATGGACTTGAACAGACCACAAGCAGCCATTGCTGCAATGACACCGTGCTCTTTTCCAGACATTGCAGCTATCGTGAAAAGTCCCACTTTGCCATAGTTGTAGGACATGTTAATATCAGTCAATCCAGCTCCATACGCGTTGCAAAAGGCTAAAGACGGAGCGAAAATGTAGGCCACGAGTACAAAGTACCATTTTAGCTCTGGAAAAATGAAGGGAATCGCGATGACGGATATCAGGGCCAATATTATGTAACCAAGAGCCCCTACCCACAAGGGAATGTTTTCTCTAATGAAGACCTCATCTTTTCTAAGGTCACTGATGGCCTTGTCCTGATTTGGTGCGGCTGCTGCCAGAAAACACATTGTTATATATACTGGTCAACTTCAGATTAAATTCTGTCAATTTGGAGCTTATGAGCCATTCCACAAACTGATATACTTAAGATTTACCTGAGTTGATATTTTTGTTGTTAAACCTGCTGTGAATATTAATGATTGTGACCCGTAATATCTTAACGAAATTGTAGAGCCCATCACCTAGAAGGAGGGCAATGGAGATAAATACCTGCCAAGGAAATGTACATAGATAATTGATCATACAATGGTTTCTGCCATTTTTTCACAAAGTCCTGGAAGAAAAAATGTTTGAAATTTCTGGAGAAGAGAAGAGAGAAAGAGACCTTGTAGCCATTGAGACTCTTCATGCTGCTTTCAGGCATATCTGCTGGAAACCAGTCTCCTTTAAGCTTTCTTATAAGTGGCCACATCATACCATATGAAAGCACAGCTCCAAGAAGCAGTGACAAGTTCACTATGTGGGAGCAGATCATTCCAGTCCCCACATAAGTCAGGCTAAAATCAAAAAAAAATCTGAAAAAAAAAAAAAATCATCACACAACGACTCAAAATAGCAATAATTGACATCCGTCGGCTTCCTGAAAATTTTCAGGAAGGGAAAAAAAATATCTCAACATAAGCTGCAAAACAAAAATCTTGCAGATTAAAAGTCATACGTTTGCTTCCTTGCTTGCAGTCCAAAAGTGGGAAACTGTGAGAAACCACATTCCTCTTTTGCTGTGTAAAACCATTGAAAAAACCCCCACAGGAAACTGAAAGAAAAGGACTTGAGGAAACCCCTGACTTGCTTCCTGCAAAATAATTATAAACAAACTTATTAGGCTGGATTATTATCATATAACACATCGTAAATCAAACTCAAGATTCAAGTTTTTAAGAGTATTAAAAGTTGAAATTGAGAGTTAAATAGAAAATTACTTGGCCATTTTGTCGCCTCTGCTATGGAATCCATTGATAAGAACTGCAGTTGCCATGCCGCTTGGGAAGGTCAACTTGTAGTCGATTATCAAGATCTGGGGACCAATTAGAACTTAGTGGAAGTCTGATAAAAAAATAATCACTTTGGGAATGGAAAACTTTATATTTGTTGCATCTAACTAAAAAACTCATAGCATTGAAAGTATACTGTGGTCCTAGCCAACAGTTCAAATTAAGTATGGTGGATTGGGAGACTAACATATCTTCCACACCAGAAGAAATAATAAAAATAGCAATCACAGAACTGATACTATTCCTGTTGCCTTTCTCTAATCAGAAAGTTCAGTTTCTGCTAAAATTAGTAAAGCTTAGCATGAAGAACAAGCACATAAACAAAACCTTCATCAGATTAAACAATAAAAGAAAATCTTTCTTGAACTTAAAACTAGTAGTAAAGTATGGTATTTAAAGCCATATATTCAGATGGCAACAATAGAATTAAGGGTTCATCACTTACTTTTCGAAGAGGAATCAACACGAAAAGGCCGATGAAACAGACTAAAAAGAGGAAGCCAGTCATCCAACCAATTCCAGGCTCCTTGATACTGCTTGGAGTATTTCCTACAATACTGGTGCCACCTGATAGCTCAAAGGTTTTCTTGTTCATCCCCAAGAGGTAAGATCCAAATCCTCCTGAAATTTGGAACAAATTCGATAATAAAAACCTTTCAAAATTTCAAGATTCAATGTAACAAAACCAGAAAACAAGAACACCAAAAAAAAAATAAAAATGACAAAGATTCGTTGCCTCAAAATATGAGGTTTGAAATGGTTTCCAACCTCCAACTGCAATACTATAACATGCAACAACACATGTTTGTATCATGGTATTCTCCTGCTTAGTGAAAGGTGCTGAAACTATTCCAATTTTCTGAATAACTTTACTCCATGTCCTAATGAAAATAAATGCAAGAAGGGCTGCTGAAACATTAAGGTTTGGAGTGATCCCAGTTGTCAGATTCAGCTTCATTGCAATAACACTGAAGACGGATCCAATCAATATGCTGGCAATGACTCCACGCAGTGTAATCTGTTTATGCCATGGTTGTACCCTTTTTGAATCCTCATCAGCTCCTTCCTCAAATCCTTCTAACTGATCCTCTCCCTCAATCTCCTTCTTCGTATCTGTTTCGTTCTCGATAATCATGGCTGCAAGTATAAAGACTCTTTGAGCTCCAATAGAACTCCAAGAACCTGGGAAATCAAGAATGGGACAAGGACAATGGATTAAACACACACACCACTGGAAAACTAAAGAATTGAGTTACTTCTTCTAGTACTTACTATAGTCTAACCTTGATATTCTTCTCTTTGCTTCAACTGGAGGTAAATAGAATATTACTTAGAAATATGAAGAATGCACAAGCCTATGAAAATTTGCGTAGTTTAATAACAATGAGAAACCAGAAGTTGTGCAGGGAAATAGCCAATAACTATGGCCGCATATGGGGTTATGTCTTCTTTATGGATCACTTCCTACCACTGCAAGATAACTGTACTCTTTAAATATTCTTAGAATTTCAAGTTCTCCTCAATTTTGTATTCATGCCAACCACATTGGTTTGGGCATATATGTATATAATAACAAGATAATAATTAGCCATTTACCACGTACTATGTTACAAGAACTTGGGGAAATATATAATTGCTATAATAATAATCACTATAATTCAACGAATATATTCCATTTTATAATTAGTTCTTCAACAATTTTAAGTATCTTCTCCACGTCTAACTTTTAAGTTACATCACGATAATAGAAACACTTTGTAACATGGGACGATACGCATCACTATAATAATATTTTATTTAATCTATACGTATCAATTAAAATTACGCGTTTCAATCATGCGCATGTTTCTATGACTTACACTTATATTTTTGTTTTTGGCTGGTGAGTTGGATAGTTCAACCTCTTTTATTTTCTATCTTTTTTTTATTGGTTTACAGTTCAACTTATTCATGAAACCCATGGCGTTGTCTAAGCATATGCATCTCCTACTTGAGTTCTGGTTATGATGATGTACACATGGTGGAGAATTTCCCTGGAAAAGTTTGTAGGCGTGTGGCTTTGGAAGCTTACTTATCTGAAAAAGTTGAGAATGATGGATGGAGAATAGGAATTGATTGATGTTTGGTTTGATTGGTTGGAGGGGTCAAACAGATTCTCCCTGTTGGGTTGAGGAATAAGCTTGTCACGTTTGTACTTTATATGAGTAATTGAAAATTTTCCAGGTTTTTGCTAATATATTTTTGACAATATTTCAAAGGCCACCAAACAATTATTAAGCAACATTAATTTATATCGAATAAAAGTTAGGTTAAATTGTACTGTTCTCCCATATTAATTAGAGTAAGGTACTCTATTTTTTCTCTTAGAAAATTGACATTTACATTGCCTCCCTCCCTTGTTAATTGACATGAAAATTACCCCTTCGGTTTAGTGTTGGCAATGAAAAATATGCGAACATTGTCACCGAATTTTGAATAAACTTCTTATTGTATCCCTTTTGTATGTTTTAACATAGATGCCCTTGCATATGAGGGGATGCAAGTATAATTTATCAAAATATGAGGGGTAATGATTGTAAGATTTGTAAGAACTCACCCAAGTGGATCTAATAGGGGTTTGTGTAAAATGTTTCAAAATTTAAGGGGTTCAATTTTAAATTTTTCCTAATATTTTTGAACTCGTATTTTCCTGAAACGTAGCAATTTACTATTTTTTGTCAAGATTATGATCTTGCAATTGATGACGCTCCAAGTAACAAGAATTAATTCAGGAGGCATGTAGTAGCACGCTTTAATATATATTTCATCGAAATAAGTTATGGTTATTTTTTAAATTTATCAAAATAAATTATTATATTCAATAGATATTGTGCCAAAATGAAGTAATCCAATTTTTACAATCAATAGATATAGTAAAATATATTACTATATTAAAATATAGTGAACAACTAATTGGAATCTAATATAAAAAATCAAAACAATTGATAACTACTAGCAATCAACAACTATTATAAATATAATAAATGCTCATTTTTAAATGGGGTTCGAATTTAAAATCCCATAATTTTTCTCTCGTCTGTGTAAATTAGGCTTTATTGGGTTTTTTCCACTAAATTTGTATTTGCTCCTGCAAATCGCAACTCATGGTATATCGCACGTACAGTTTAAAGAGTTGTACACCAATGCTTGTGTAATACCATTTTAATTTGATCTTCTTACAAGAAAACAATTATTGCAAGATATGTTTTACTTTGCACAATTTGGTCTCTACCAATATTAGGGTTCCGTTAATTAGGGTTTGTGAGTGAGTGAGTGAAGACAGATACACACATTATGTACGAAATTTACAAAATAAAAGGGAAAATATATTGGAATGAGAACAATAATATTAAAAATTTATATATCTGATTTGATTATTTAGCTTAATCCACATACAAAATGACAAATGAGACAATAATTACTGATCTCTTGAACTATGTATGGTACGAGGATTTATCATTTCAGAAAAGGCCAGCCAATCCAAATTCTTCATGGAATGATTTTTCGCATTCGTTTGTTTGATGGACTAAATTTAGAATAGAATAGTCTTTGCATTTATTTATTTGATTCACTTAAGTACAACTTGGACTGAAATAAAATTTTGTTATTATGACTGTCACACCTTTACTTGTAGTAACAGATAATGATTAGTTAAAATAGAAAACAAACACCCGCAATATATATTTTCACATAATTGTATATATACTAAAATATTAGAACATTTTAATATGCATCCACAATCTATACATAATCAAGGACTAATATTCTACAATATGATAATATATATAAAAAGATAAATTATACATAATTTGTAAATAAATATACGAAAAGCGCTCTCTACATATAATATATATAATATGTATTGAATTTATAATTCAAGCATAAATATATATGAGTATGATATATATTATATTTATACATGTAAATTAATATATTCATAATATGTACGTATGTTTACATATATTTAACTATATATAATGTAAGTGTACATGTGTAATATAGTATAAGTAATATATACATATACATGTATATATTGTTGTATTTATATAAAGATTTATATGTAGTACATTATAGAAATATAGCTATACAATATTCGTATAGAATTATATGTATATATATAGCTTGCGTGCACATAGCAATTTTTAGTCCATGAAATCATGATAAAAAAACAAATTTGGGAATGAATTCGTGGGTAATAAGGGAATTTTGTTTTATTTATAAATCCAATTCATCTCATTCTAGTATAAATAATTAATCCGCATTGTTCAATAGGAAAGTGTTTCTCACTTATATGCGTCTTACGAATTCAATAGTGAATTTTAAAAGTGAAAAAGACTTTTCTGGGAATACCCATTCTCTTTGTACCAAGTATACAACTAACCATTACATTACACGTTACAGTCAAATTAATATTTTGATAACTGAATCAGTGATCAAGGCTGCTCATTGTTGGTTCTTCAATCAATTCATTAATTTAATAAAAATTAATTATATTTTTTATTATAATATATAAAATAATAATATATTAAATTAATTATTATATTTTAAAAATTAAAAAAAATAATCAATCAAAAAATAAAATCAACAAAGTTCAAAATCCAAATAAATACATATATATAATCAAATATTAAATTTAACTTTTCTAAAAAAATACCAAATTTAAGTATGTATGTAAAACTAATAAAGTCCCAAATCTAAATTTTAAAGTATAAATAAATAATAAAAAAACTACTGATCATTTCGCAGTGGTCTGTTTTTTGGTTTTTACCTATTTATTCGATTAAAGACGATTTAATCATATGTCTATTTATTTATAGTCAAATAGATCAAATT
The DNA here is from genome assembly GCA_019321725.1 of Paulownia fortunei. Taxonomy (NCBI): domain Eukaryota; kingdom Viridiplantae; phylum Streptophyta; class Magnoliopsida; order Lamiales; family Paulowniaceae; genus Paulownia; species Paulownia fortunei. The sequence continues at coordinate 14,804,055 of CM033122.1, read as the reverse complement.
TATCATCGATTTCTAATTGAATCGACCGATTTGATCTAATTTTAAAAATAATAAACCAAATAATTATATAAAAAAAACAAGTATGTGAAAAAAATCAAATAGAGAAAACTGTCCCAACCATATCAGAATAAAATCATATCATGATACTTAATCTTATAACTTTTACTCATAAGTCTAAATCAAATCAAACTTAATTTCTAACATGAGGAAGTTGGATGTAAAGAAGATTTTGTTATACATAGAAGTATCGAATTTACTGCAAAATATAAGAAAAACATTCAAAAAAATTCAAATGACTCCATATTAGAAAAATTTAAATTTATCACAATTATTTAAAAATAACTCGAAGTTCAAAGATTTAAAACTTATTATACTATGAAATTATTCAAATAAATTTAATAAATTTATAGCTCCAAATCGGGTGGTTGAGCACCCGCACGTCGGGCAACCTGGTGGCCCGCACATCGGGTGCTGACTGGCGACCCAACGTAAGCCGGTCCGCCTTTAATGTGTACTAGTCATCTCGTCCCTTTTGCCGGTGATGCATTCCTGGTTTTAACTGGTCAAATCATACATTCAATACTGTTATTTTAAAGAAATTAAAGTGTTAAAAATAAATCTCCGCTCGGAATACATAAATTAAACACAATCGAAATGCTCTGAATACATAAATTAAACACAAACAAAATGTACAGCAGTATGTTCTCTTTGATCTTTTGTTTTGTGATAGTGCTCGGAATTTCATAACAAAATGCACAAATCTAAAAGTATCTAATGCTCCTAGTCCAGTCATGTCCACTTTCACATTCTAAAAAAGATGAGTTAACCCCATGGATGTAGAGTAGCCAAAGGTCTATAAAGTTCACATCCCATATGAGCTTGTCTTCTTTCTGTTACAAAAAATCTAAAAAGAAGAATAAAAAAGAAGGAATATTTGGATGACGATCGATATTGAATGCATGGAGAAAGAACGGATAAGAAATCTTCTCAGTGTTTCAACCGCACGCAGTATATGTTCTTACCCTATGTTTTAGCCAATATCTGGATCACATAATTTTTCATTTAGGGTGAATTTATTCTAATATTTTTTAATTATTTAAAAGTATAAGTTTTGCCCTATTATGCTTTAAAAAAATGCATTTTTATTTCTGCGATGTAGGTGTTTTATAATTTTGATCTCAATATTTTCTGAGTACCATATAATACATCGTGTAATTTAAAAAAAATATGCAATTTTGGTCCCACCGTTAAATATTTAATGGAAATAGTTTTTTTTTTTCAGTTTTTTTATCCAATATCCTTTTTTCTTTTCTTTTTCTTTCATTCTTCTCATTTCTTTTTTCCCCTAATTCATCAAATCAGTATTAATAACAGCATTTGAATACAAATGGTTTCCAATCTTGAATACAAATTGTGATTGAGAGAGATAATATGAAATATATGTCAGTGTTTAGAGAGAGAAAACATAATTTATTTTATTAATGTATAAATTAAATGAATAAATTATATGTAAATCATTTGTATAAATTTCAAAAAAAACTTTAACTTTGATTTTCATTCGATAAAGCAAATATAAATCATTTATATAATTTCAACAAAATTTTGTATTTTAATTCTCATTTCATAAAATACATATAAGGCATTTATAAAATTTTAATTAAAAAAATACATAGTAATTTACATTTTTTATTACTTTATACAATAAACTAACCCAATGATAATTTTTCAAAAATTTTAAAACTGAAAATACTTGTTATTAAATAAAATAATCAATGAGATATTTAGAGGACTAAAAAGTTCGAGTAAAAAAGGTGAATTGGATCCAAAAATAAGAACCATATATAACAAATCTAGATTAATGTAAAAATTAAAAATTTATAAATACATATATTTGCAATAAATAAAGTATTGATATCTATAAAATATTAAATGCAACATTATATGATTATTTTAAAATTTATTTTTAACTTATTTTGTGTTTTTTAATCAATCAATGTCTTGTTCCTTTTATCCATTTTTTATTTTAAAATTTGGCTTATTATTTTTTATATATTTATAATTATATTGTATTTACTTCTATTTTGTATGATATAGATCTATATTATTTATTTTTAAATTTGTATATATATTTTGTGCTACCCTTTTAATTAAAGTTCATCATCCAATTATCAAGTTAGATATTTTATATGAATATTTGAATTACTATGATGAGAACTTAATCTAACTATTATTCATTCAACTATGTGAAACAGGAGAAAAGGTCAAAAATAATAATAATAATAATAATAAAATACTATTCACCTCATGGAACAAAGTTCAAGGCCCATGCAGAATTTTTTGACTTGAGCATGTTTATTCAAACAATGTCAAAATATAAATTAGGATGTGGCATTTATTTTCTTACAATATATTATATTGAGTATTTTGATTTTTAATTATTTTCAATGCATGCTTTAAACTGATCTCTCAATAATTTTGCGATTTGCATGCTCCCGCTGTATCATACTTGCCCTCGTCCGGCTTTATGTTAGTTTTCTACCATCTCCAGGTTTTGAACTTATTAGTTTTTTAAAATATCTTATAAATTATTTAAAAAATAAGATTTGGTTGAACTTATTATATAGTTCTTTTAAAATATCTTATAAGTTGATTAAAAAAAAAGTATTTGGTTGAACTTATTAGTTTTTTTAAATATCTTATAAGTTGTTTAAAAAATTATAATCTATAAAAAAAATTGATAATTTTTTTCAAAACAACTTATAAGATTAAAAAAAAAAAAGATGTTTGTTAGCTTATAAACTCCTAAAAAAATACCTTCAACTCAATTTATTTTTAAAATAAAATCTTATTTTTAACAAACTCTTTTAATTTTAATAATTTTAATTATAAAATTATCATTAATAATATTTTAAAAATTTTATGATCTTATTTTATCCAAATACTCCAACAACTTACTTTTAAAATAATATCTAACAAGACTTTTAAAATAATATCTAACATCTTGTACGTTCAAAAAAATATCATATAAGATATTTCAAATAAACTTACCAAACACCCTCTTAGTGAAGATTTACTACATCTGTTTCAAATTTACTAATCCAAATTTATTGTTCTTGCATTTTTTTAGATGTCTCAGGCTTTATTTTCTAAAACTTATTTTGAAAAAAAAAATCTATCACTTAAAATAATGATATAATACTCTTAACTATTAACAATTATTTTTTTGGATAATATTCTAAATATTTGTTAGGACCGCATTGATGAAACCACAGTTTTTGTGTACAGGATTATATATTGCAATTATGAAAAGTAGTAGACTTATCATATTGCAACATTTGTAGATGAATTTAAATAATTTCTTATTTAACAGCTTTATTTTATTCTGTGTAGATTTTATGCTGATCATTATGGAAAGACACTTGCGAGTTTTTAGATAGAAATATTCATGGATATTTTACAAAATCAAGCTTGATACTTTGAAAATAAGAAAAATATCTTACTGATAACGCAAGAATTTTGGAAGATATAGGAACATATATGCAACGTATTTACAATATTCGAAGGTGATCTTGGGCGTAAATTGATGCTACATAAAACTGACTCAAAGCAAGAAGGACTTGTAACTTGAATATTCAATGTCTAAACCATATTCTGAGTTTTGAGTAGTGCCCTTGCACACAACTCTCTTTGGGGTAGAAGATGGTGAGCTTTTCGAGATAAAGGCACTATTTTTTGGGAGAAAAATTTGAAGATTTTCGAAAAAAGATCGGTCTGTCATATGAAGGTTTCAATATTGAAAGGAGTTTAACAGTGCAAATTCAAAGACGATAGACAGTCTTTTTTTTTTTGAAATAATAGGTGATATTGTACTTGTAATTCAAATTAGTGAATTATTCATTTATAGGGCATGACCTTGTGCATGTAAGATACTTCATATTAAAATTCTTGTGTTGTTTTGTTTTGTACATTATATTACAACTTAATTATCATATGTTGCAACATTCTTGATTAATTAAGTTAAAGTTGATAAAGAACGATGATAAGCTTATCTTAATTAGGCCCCAAAAATAATAAAGTTCAGCTTAATAAGGCATTCAAGCCCATGAGACTCAAGTTATATTAGAGGCTCATGAGACCCATGTCCTATTTCAATACATATAAATACCCCCCTTTATGTCTTTTACAAGGTACACTATTTCATTTCCACATTCTAACTTCAAAGTTCCCTTCTTGTTTTCTATTTATTGACTAAGCATCAAAGAATTTTCCATAGAACAGCCTCGAGGACCCTAGCAATTTGTTCGTATTGTAGACACGGACCCAGCAAGCAAGCAGCTATCTACATGAGATCCATCCCTGAAGTGGAGTTGCCAGTCATTACAACTCAACAACACAGATTTTGTCTGCATCATTTTAGCACCATCTACGAGAAATCATGTCTCGACACTGAGAATACAGACTTGTTCACGAACAAGTAGAACTAATGCACATGACACCCCCAGAATA
>CM033122.1:14755646-14799449 GCA_019321725.1 Paulownia fortunei | reverse complement strand
GCTCGCTTTTGTAAAACTTGGTGTACTACTTTCTTTGACTGATATATAGACAGGTTGGATCTCGATGCCTTAACCCCCCACCCGTTGGGTGTTTTTATTTAAAAAAAAAAACCTAAACCATAAACCATAAACCATAAACCATAAACCCTAAACTATTATCAAAAATATTCTTCGTCACATGACTACTTCCATTATACATATTTATCGAGAGGGCAATAGGGTCGTCGATTTTATGACGAATGCAGCCTATGACACGACTTCATCGAGAACCTTCACAGCTCAAGAACTTTTTGGACACATATTAGGGTTTATTAGAATGGACTAGCTTGGCACCCCGTCATTCAGACATCTCTGATTTTTTGCATTTTGCACATCTCTGTAAAGGAGTAGTACTCCTTCGAGTTTGATTTACACTAGGGACTCTTGTAACCTTTCTTGTAATAATTATTGACGGTTATATCTACAGGTTGGGGATCATCGCCTTAATCCCTCACCCCTACGGGTGTTTTAAAAAAAACCCTGGACCCTAAACCATAAACCCTAAACTAAACCCTAAACCCTAAACCCTAACCCTAAACCCTAAACCCTAAACCCTAACCCTAAACCCTAAACCCTAAACCCTAAACCCTAAACCAAACCAAAAACCAAAAAAAAATTCTCTCTCTAAAATTCTCTCTCTAGAATTTTCTCTTTGTCCTCAACCCGGCTCCTAGCCTACGTGTCATCATTCCCGCTGGTTAGTGTTACCATCGCCGGCGTTCTCGTGCTGGCGTTGGTACTGCCAGCCTTTACCCATCAGCCCTTTTTACTTTTCCATAGAACTTCTTCCTCCCGCTTTCCCCATATACCCATCGTGAACCCCAATCGCATTTTGCCCTAAAGCTCCAGACTTCCCTCGCGTCGCTGGCCTCTGGTGCCGGCGACGACCTTGCAAGCTTTCTCTTCCCCCTTCGAACCCCTCAGTCACCTTCCCCATTCTTCCCTTTCCCATTTCCTTCTCCTTTTTCCGATTTCGATTTCGATTTCGATTTTGGCCCCTTTTTTGATTTCGCCCATTTTCAACCTCGTTTCCTCCTCCACCACCTGTCGGCGTCTTCCCCACCTTATTCAACCCTAGTTCCATCACCCTTCAGTGTAGCTGATCATTTGCCCTAACTCTATTCATACATTGGTGCCCTTCCCACCCCTCCCCTGCTTCACAACTTTGTGCCCTAATTTGAAATTTTTCATCGCCGATTATCTTTCGATTCTGAATCTCAACATTCCTCTCCTGCTTCCATGGCATCATTGGCTAGTTCCATTCATTCTGAGTCTTCGATTTTAATTAGGGTTGAATTCATTCTAAAATTTTAATTAAATTTTTTTCATTTTAAATATTTACTTTCTGAAAATTTTATTTTTTTACAATAAATTGAAAGTGTATGCTATAACACAGGATTTAGAATGAGGGAAAAATAATTTCCTACTGTTAAGGTTAAATAAGATTAAAAATTTAAAAACTTGATACCCATTTCTCACTTACGTATTCAAATTATAGTTTAAGTAGATTCTATTTTCTTTTTGTTGTATAATTTAAAGGAAAACATACATTATTTTCATTGAGAGAATTAATATATTTTCTAATTTTATTTTCAATTAAGGCTAAAAATTAAAAAAAGTGACTTAGAATATTGGTACCTATTTCTATCTTTTTTATTAAACTTTTATTTTAATTGATTTTTTTCATCTTAAATGTTTACGTTCTGAAATTTTTATTTTTTTACAATAAATTGAAAGCGTATGCTATAACACAGAAGTTAGAATGAAGAAAAATACTTTGCTACTATTAATGTTAAATAAGATTAAAAATTAAAAAACTTGATACACATTTATCACTTACGTATCCAAATTATAGTTTAAGTGGATTGTTTTATCTTTTTACTGTATATTTTAAGAAAACTTCACATTATTTCCATTGAGAGAAACAATATATTTGCTACTTTTATTTTTAATTATTGCTAGAAATTAAAAAAGCTTCTCAGAATGTTGGTACCTATTTCTGTCTTTTTTATTAAATTTTTATTTTAATTGATTTTTTTTTCATTTCAAATATTTACGTTCTGAAAAATTCATTTGTTTAAAATAAATTGAAAGCATATGTTATAAGACAAGAGTTAGAATGTTGGTACCTATTTTTGTCTTTTTTATTAAACTTTTATTTTAATTGATACCTTTTTATTTTAAATGTTTACTTTTTGAAAAATTTATTTGTTTCTAATAAATTAAAAGCGTATGTTATAACACATGAGTTAGAATGAGAAAAAATACTTTCCTACTGTTAAGGTTAAATAAGATTAAAAATTTAAAAACTTGATGCCTATTTCTCACTTATGTATTCAAATTATAGTTTAAGTGGATTTTTTTTCTTTTTACTGTATAATTTCAAGAAAAACTTACATTATTTTCATTGAGAGAAACAATGTAATTCCTACTTTTATTTTTAATTATGTCTAGAAATTAAAAAAGCGACTCAGAATGTTTGTACATATTTCTGTCTTTTTTATTAAATTTTTATATTAATTAATTTTTTTTCATTTCAAATATTTACATTTTGAAAAATATATTTGTTTAAAATAAATTGAAAGCGTATGCTATAACACAGGAGTTAGAATGAGAAAAAATACTTTCCTACTGTTAAGGTTAAAAAAGATTAAAATTTTAAAAACTTGATACCCATTTCTCACTTATGTATTGAAATTATACTTTAAGTGAATTGTTTTTTTCTTTTTACTGTATAATTTCAAAGAAAACTTATATTTTTTTTATTGAGAGAAACATTATATTTTTTACTTTTATTTTTAATTATGGCTAAAAAATAGAAAAGCGACACAGAATGTTGGTACCTATTTCTCTCTTTTTTATTAAACTTTTATTTTAATTGATTTTTTTAATTTTAAATGTTTACGTTCTGAAAAATTTATTTTTTTACAATAAATTGAAAGCATATGCTATAACATAGGAGTTAGATGAGAAAAAATACTTTCCTACTGTTAAGGTTAAATAAGATTATAAATTTAAAAACTTAATACCCATTTCTCACTTACGTATTCAAATTGTAGTTTAAGTGGATTGTTTTTTCTTTTTACTATATAATTTCATGAAAAAATTACATTATTTCCATTGAGAGAAATAATATATTTTATACTTTTACTTTTAATTATGCCTAAAATTTGAAAAAGCGATGCAGAATGTTAGTACCTTTTTACTGTATAATTTAAAGAAAAACATACATTATTTTCATTGAGAGAAACAACATATTTTCTAATTTTATTTTTAATTAAGGATAAAAAATTAAAAAGTGACTCAAAATGTCGGTACCTATTTCTGTCTTTTTTATTAAACTTTTATTTTAATTGTTTTTTTCTTTTTACTGTAATATGTCAAATAAAACTTAAATTATTTCCATTGAGAGAAACAATATATTTCGTACTTTAATTTTTAATTATGGCTAAAAATTGAAAAAGCGACTAAGAATGTTGGTACCTATTCCGGGCTTTTTTATTAAATTTTTATTTTTAATTAATGTTTTTCATTTTAAAAGTTTACATTTTGAAAATTTTATTTTTTTCTTATAAACTTAAAGTGTATGCTATAACACAGGAGTTAGAATGAGGAAAAATACTTTCCTACTGTTAATGTTAAATATGATTAAAATTTTTAAAACTTGATACCCATTTTTCACTTACGTATTCATATAATTTCAAATAAATTTTAAAAGTGGATCGTATTTTATATTTACTGTATAATTTCATATAAAATTCAAATTATTTTCATTGAGAGAAACAATATATTTCCTACTTCTAATTTTAATTATGGCTAAAAATTAAAAAAGCAACCCGAAATGTTGGTACATATTTTGGGCTTTTTTTTTAATTTTTAATTTTTTTTATTTTTTTTATTTTAAATGTTTACGTTCCAAAAAAATTATTTTTTTTACAATAAATTGAATGCATATGCTATAACACAGGAGTTAGAATAAGGAAAAATACTCTCCTACTGTTAAGGTTAAAAAATATTAAAAATTTAAAAACTGGTTACCCATTTCTCACTTACGTATTCAAATTATAGTTTAAATGAATTATTTTTTCTTTTTGTTGTACAATTTAAGGGAAAACATACATTATTTTCATTGAGATAAACAATATATTTTCTTCTTTTATTTTTAATTAAGGCTAAAAATTAAAAAAGTTATTCAGAATGTAGGTACGTATTTCTGTCTTTGTTATGAAACTTTTATTTTAATTGATTTTTTTATTTTAAATGTATACATTCTGAAAATTTTATTTTTTTATAATAAATTGAAAGCGTATGCTATAAGACAGGAGTTAGAATAAGGAAAAATACTTTCCTACTATTAAGGTCAAAAAAGATTATAAATTTAAAAAAATTGATACCATTTCTCACTTACGTATTGAATTATAGTTTAAGTGGATTGTTTTTTCTTTTTACTATATAATTTCATGAAAAATTTACATTATTTCAATTGAGAGAAATAATATATTTTCTACTTTTACTTTTAATTATGGCTAAAATTTGAAAAAGATACGCAGAATGTTGGTACCTTTTTCGGACTTTTTTAATAATTTTTTATTTTAATTGATATTTTTCATTTTAAAAGTTTACGTTTTGAAACTTTTATTTTTTTTCTAATAAATTAAAAAGTATACTATAACACATGAGTTAGAATGAGGAAAAATACTTTCATACTATTTCGGTTAAATAAGAATAAAAATTTAAAAACTTGATATCTATTTTCACTTACGTATTAAAATTATATTTAAGTAGATTGTTTTTTCTTTTTACTGTATAATTTCAAGGAAAACTTACATTATTTCCACTGAGAGAAATAATATATTTTCTACTTTTATTTTTAATTATGGCTAGAAATTAAAAAGCGACTCAGAATGTTGGTACATATTTCTATCTATTTTATTAATTTTTTATATTAATTGATTTTTTTCATTTCAAATGTTTACGTTCTGAAAATTTTATTTGTTTACAATAAATTCAAAGTATATACTATATCACACGAGTTAGAATGACGAAAAATACTTCACTACTGTTAAGGTTAAAAAAGATTAAAATTTTAAAAACTTGATACCCATTTCTCACTTACGTATTGAAATTATAATTTAAGTGAATTATTTTTTTCTTTTAACTGTGTAATTTCAAAGAAAACATACATTTTTATTAATTTAGAAAAATAATATATTTTCTACTTTTATTTTTAATTATGGCTAAAAAATAAAAAAAATGACTCAGAATATTGGTACCTATTTTTATCTTTTTTATTAAACTTTTATTTTAATTGATTTTTTTTATTTTAAATGTTTACGTTCTAAAAAATTTATTTTTTTACAATAAATTTAAAGCGTATGCTATAACACAAGAGTTAGAATGAGAAAAAAATACTTTCCTACTATTAAGGTTGAAAAAATAAAAAATTTAAAAACATTATACCCATTTCGCATTTACGTATTCAAATTATAGTTTACGTGGATTTTTTTATTTTTATTATATAATTTCAAAGAAAATTTATGTTATTTTCATTGAGAGAAACAATAAATTTTCTACTTTTATTTTTAATTAAGGTTAAAATTAAAAAAGTGACTCAGAATGTCGGTACCTATTTTTGTCTTTTTTATTAATTTTTTTTTTAATTGATTTTTTTCATTTTAAACATTTATGTTTTGTTTTTTTAAAATAAAATGAATACGTATGCTATAAAACAGGAGTTAGAATGATTAAAATTACTTTCCTACTATTAGGTTAAAAAAGATTAAAATTTTAAAAAACTCAATACACATTTCCCACTTACGTATTCAAATTAAACTTAAAGTGGATTGTTTTTTCTTTTTACTGCATAATTTCATGAAAAATTTACATTATTTCCATTGAGAGAAACAATATATTTTCTACTTTTATTTTTAGTTATGTCTAAAAATTAAAAAAATTACCCACAATGTTGGTACCTATTTCGGATTTTTTTATTAATTTTTTATTTGAATTTATATTTTTCATTTTAAAAGTTTACATTCTGAAAATTTTATTTTTTCTAGTAAATTAAAAGTGTATGCTATAACACAGGATTTAGAATGAGGAAAAATACATTCCTATTGTTAAGGTTAAATAAGAATGAAAATTTAAAAGCTTCATACTCATTTCTCACTTACGTATTCAAATTATAGTTTAAGTAGACTATTTTTTCTTTTTACTGTATAATTTCAAAGAAAACTTACAATATTTCCATTGAGAGAAACAATATATTTCCCACATTTATTTTTAATTATGGCTAAAAATTAAAAAAAAAATGACTCAAAATGTTGGTACCTTTCCGGACATTTTTATTAATTTTTTTTAATTGAATTTTTTCATTTCAAAAGTTAACGTTGTGAAAATTTTTTTTTTACAATAAATTGAAATCGCATGCTATAACACAGGAGTTAGAATGAGTACAAATACATTTCTAATATTAAGGTTAAATAAGAATAAAAATTTAAAAACTTGATACATATAGTTTAAGTGGATTTTCTTTTTACTGTATAATTTCAAGGAAAACTTACATTATTTCAACTGAGAGAAATAATATATTTGCTAATTTTATTTTTAATTATGGCTAAAAATTAAAAAACAGACTCAAAATGTTGGTACCTATTTCAATCTTTTTTATTAAATTTTTATTTTAATTGATTTTTTTTATTTTAAATTTTAACGTTCTGAAACATTTATTTTTTTCAATAAATATAAAGTGCATGCTTTAATACAGGAGTTAGAATGAGTAAAAATACTTTCCTACAGTTATGTTTAAATAAGAATAAAAATTTAAAAACTTGTTACCCATTTCTCACTTACGTATTCAAATTATAGTTTAAGGGGATTGTTTTTTCTTTTTACTGTATAATTTCAAATAAAACTTACATTATTTCCATTGAGAGAAACAATATATTTCCCACTTTTATTTTTCATTATGGCTAAAAATTAAAAAAATGACTCAGAATGTTGGTACCTATTACGGGCATTATTATTAAATTTTTATTTTAATTGAATTTTTTCATTTTAAATGTTAACGTTCTGAAAATATTATTTTTTTACAATAAATTAAAAGTGTATGCTATAACACAGGAGTTAGAATGAGAAAAAAATACTTTCCTACTATTAAGGTTAAAATTGATTAAAAATTTAAAAACTTGATAACCATTTCACACTTACATATTCAAATTATACTTTAAGTGGATTGTTTTTTCTTTTTACTATATAATTTCTTGAAAATTTTACATTATTTCCATTGAGGGAAATAATAAATTTTCTACTTTTATTTTTAATTATGGCTAAACATTAAAAAAAGCGACCCAAAATGTTGATACCTATTTTGGCTTTTTTTTTAAATTTTAATTTTAATTGAATTTTTTATTTTAAACGTTTACGTTCAGGAATATTTATTTTTTTCTAATAAATTTAATGCGTATACTATAACACGGAAGTTAGAATGTGAAAAAATACTTTCCTACTGTTAAGGTTAAATAAGATTAAAAATTTAAAAACTTGATACCCATTTCTCACTTACGTATTCAAATTATAGTTTAAGTGAATTATTTTTCATTTTACTGTATAATTTTAAAGAAAACTAACATTATTTCCATTGAGTGAAACAATATATTTCCCACTTTTATTTTTCATTATGGCTAAAAATTAAAAAAATAACTCATAATGTTGGTACCTATTACGAGCATTATTATTATATTTTTATTTTAATTGAATTTTTTCATTTTAAATGTTAACGTTCTGAAAATTTTATTATTTTACAATAAATTGAAAGTGTATGCTATAACACAGGAGTTAAAATGAGAAAAAATATTTTCTACTATTAAGGTTAAAAATGATTAAAAATTTAAAAACTTGATATCCATTTTTTACTTACATATTCAAATTATACTTTAAGTGGATTGTTTTTTCCTTTTACTATATAATTTCATGAAAAATTTACATTATTTCCATTGAGAGAATTAATAAATTTCCTACTTTTATTTTTAATTATGGCTAAAAATTGAAAAAGCGACCCAAAATGTTGGTACCTATTTTGGGCTTTTTTTTTTAATTTTAATTTTAATTGAAATTTTTCATTTTAAACGTTTACGTTCAGGAATATTTATTTTTTTCTAATAAATTTAATGCGTATTCTGTAACACGGAAGTTAGAATGTCAAAAAATACTTTTCTACTGTTAAGGGTAAAAATAAGATTAAAATATTAAAAACTTGATATCTATTTCTCACTTACGTATTCAAATTATAATTTAAGAGGATTGTTTTTTTTTTTACTGTATAATTTCATGAAAAATTTACATTATTTCCATTGAGAAAAACAATATATTTTCTACATTCATTTTTAATTATGGCTAAAAATAATAAAAATGACCCAGAATATTGGTACCTAATTCGGGCTTTTTTATTAAATTTTTATTTTAATTGATATTTTTCATTTGAAAAGTTTACGTTTAGGAATATTTAATTTTTTCTAATAAATTTATAGCGTATACTATATCACAGGAGTTAGAATGTGAAAAAATATTTTCCTACTGTTAAGGTTAAATAAGAATAATAATTTAAAAACTTGATACCCACTTCTCACTTACGTATTCAAATTATAGTTTAAGTGGATTATTTTTCTTTTTACTGTATAATTTTAAACAAAACTTACATTATTTCCATTGAGTGAAACAATATATTTTCCACTTTTATTTTTCATTATGGCTAAAAATTAAAAAAATAACTCATAATGTTGGTACCTATTACGGGCATTATTATTAAATTTTTATTTTAATTGAATTTTTTCATTTTAAATGTTAACGTTCTGAAAATTTTATTTTTTTACAATAAATTGAAAGTGTATGCTATAATACAGCAGTTAGAATGAGAAAAGAATATTTTCCTACTATTAAGGTTAAAAATGATTAAAAATTTAAAAACTTGATATCCATTTCTTACTTACGTATTCAAATTATACTTTAAGTGGATTGTTTTTCTTTTTACTAAATAATTTCTTGAAAAATTTATATTATTTCCATTGAGAGAAATAATAAATTTCCTACTTTTATTTTTAATTATGGTTAAAAATTGAAAAAGCTACCCAAAATGTTGATACCTATTTTGGGCTTTTTTTTAATTTTTAATTTTAATTGAAATTTTTCATTTTAAACGTTTACGTTCAGGAATATTTATTTTTTCTAATAAATTTAATGTGTATTCTATAACACCGAAGTTAGAATGTGAAAAAATACTTTTCTACTGTTAAGGTTAAATAAGATTAAAAATTAAAAACTTGATACATATTTCTCACTTACGTATTCAAATTATAATTTAAGTGGATTGTTTTTTTTTTTTACTGTATAATTTCATGAAAATTTTACATTATTTCCATTGAGAGAAACAATATATTTTCTACTTTCATTTTTAATTATGGCTAAAAATTATAAAAATGACCCAGAATATTGGTACCTAATTCGGGTTTTTTTATTAAATTTTTATTTTAATTGATATTTTTCATTTGAAAAGTTTACGTTTAGGAATATTTATTTTTTCTAATAAATTTACAGCATATGCTATATCACAGGAGTTCGAATGTGAAAAAATACTTCCTACTGTTAAGGTTAAATAAGAATAATAATTTAAAAACTTGATACCCATTTCTCAATTACGTATTCAAATTATAGTTTAAGTGGATTATTTTTTTCTTTTTACTGTATAATTTCAAAGAAAACTTATATTATCTTCATTGAGAGAAACAATAAATTTTCTACTTTTATTTTTAATTATGGCTAAAAATTAAAAAAGCAACTCAAAATATTGGTGCATTTCAGTCCTTTTTAATAAAATTTTATTTTAATTGATTTTTCTTTTTACTGTAATATGTCAAATAAAACTTAAATTATTTCAATTGAGAGAAATAATATATTTCCTATGTTTATTTTTAATTATGGCTAAAAATTGAAAAAGCGACTAAGAATGTTCGTACCTATTCCGGACTTTTTTATTAAATTTTTATTTTAATTGATGTTTTTCATATTAAAAGTTTATGTTCTGAAAAATTTATTTTTTTCTTATAAACTTAAAGCGTATGCTATAACACAAGAGTTAGAATGAGGAAAAATACTTCCTACTGTTAAGGTTAAATATGATTAAAAATTTAGAAACTTGATACCCATTTTTCACTTACGTATTCAAATTATAGTTTAAGTGGATTGTATTTTATTTTTTCTGTATAATTTCATATAAAATTTGAATTATTTTCATTCAGAGAAACAATATATTTTCTACAATTATTTTTAATTAAGATTAAAAATTAAAAAAGTAACTCAGAATGTCGGAACCTATTTAACGTATTCAAATTATAGTTTAAGTAGATTGTTTTTTCTTTTTACTGTATAATTTAAAGTAAACTTATATTATTTTCATTGAGAAAAACAATATATTTTCTACATTTATTTTTAATTAAGGTTAAAAATTAAAAAAGTGACTCAGAATGTCGGTAACTATTTTTTTTATTTTTTATTAAACTTTTATTTTAATTGATTTTTTTCATTTTAAATGTTTACATTCTGAAAATTTTATTTTTTTAAAATAAATTGAATGCGTATGCTATAACACTCGAGGTAGAATGAGGAAATATATTTTCCAACTATTAAGGTTATAAAATTTAAAAACTTGATACCCATTTCTCACTTATGTATTCAAATTATAGTTTAAGTGGATTATTTTTTTCTTTTTACTGTATAATTTCTAACAAAACTTACATTATTTCCATTTAGAGAAACAATATATTTCCTACTTTTATTTTTAATTATGGCTAAAAATTAAAAAAGCGACTCAGAATGTTGGTACCTATTTCTTTCCTTTTTAATAAATTTTTATTTTAATTGATTTTTTCATGTTAAAAGTTTACGTTCTGAAAATTTTATTTTTTTACAATAAATTGAAAGGGTATGTTATAACACATGAGTTAGAATAAGGAAAAATACTTTCCTACTATTAAGGTTAAAATTGATTAAAAATTAAAAAAAATGATACCCATTTCTCACTTACGTATTCAAATTATAATTTAAATGGATTATTTTTTTCTTTTTACAGTATAATTTCAAACAAAACTTACATTATTTCCACTGAGAGAAAAAATTTATTTTCTACTTTTATTTTTAATTATGGCTAAAAATTAAAAAAGCGACTCAAATTGTTGGTACCTATTTCTGTCTTTTTTATTAAATTTTTATTTTAATTGATTTTTTTCATTTCAATTGTTAATGTTCTGAAAAATTTATTTTTTTACAATAAATTGAAAGCGTATGCTATAACACAGGAGTTGGAATGAGGAAAAATACTTTCATACTGTTAAGGTTAAAAAAGATTAAAAATTTAATAACTTGATACCCATTTCTCACTTGCGTTTTCAAATTATAGATTAAGTAGATTGTTTTTTCTTTTTACTGTATAATCTCAAAGAAAACTTATATTATTTTCATTGAGAGAAACAATATATTTCTACTTTTATTTTTAATTATGGCTAAAAATTGAAAAACGGTCCAGAAAGTTGGTACCTATTTCTGTCTTTTATTAATTTTTTATTTTTAATTAATTTTTTATTTTAAATGTTTATGTACTGAAAATTTATTTGTTTCTAATAAATTAACAGCGTATGTTATAACACATGAGTTGGAATGAGGAAAAATACTTTCCTACTGTTAAGGTTAAATAAGAATAAAAATTTAAAAACTTGATACCCATTTCTCACTTACGTATTAAAATTATAGATTGTTTTTTTCTTTTTACTTATAATTTTAAAGAAAACTTACATTATTTCCATTGACAAAAACAATATATTTCCTACTTTTATTTTTAATTATGGCTGAAAATTGAAAACGCTAGTTAGAATGTTGTATCTGTTCCGGGTTGTTTTATTAAATTTTTATTTTAGTTGATTTTTTTCATTTTAAAAGTTTACATTCTGAAAATTTGATTTTTTTTCTAATACACTTAAATCGTATACTATAACAGAGGAGTTAGTATGAAAAAAAATAATTTTCTACTGTTAAGGTTAAATAAGACTAAAAATTTAAAAACTTGATATCTATTATTTCACTTACGTATTCAAATTATAGTTTAAATAGATTGTCTTTACTTTTTATTGTATAATTTCAAGGAAAACTTACATTATTTCTATTTTGAGAAACTATATATTTCCTACTTTTATTTTTAATTAATGCTAAGAATTAAAAAGGTGATTTAGAATATTGGTACCTATTTCAGTCTTTCTTATTAAAATGTTATTTTAATTGATTTTTTTCATGTTAAAAGTTTACGTTTAGGAATATTTATTTTTTTCTAATAAATTTAAAGCATATGCTATAAAATAGGTGTTGGAAAGTGAAAAAATACTTTCATACTGTTAAGGTTAAATAAGATTAAAAATTTAAAAATCTGATACTCATTTCTCACTCATGTATTCAAATTTTACTTTAAGTGGATTGTATTTCCTTTTTACCGTGAAATTTCATGAAAAAATTACATTATCTCAATTGAGAAAAATAATATATTTTCTATTTTTATTTTCAATTATGGCTAAAAATTGAAAAAGCGATCAAAAATGTTGGTACCTATTTTGATCATTTCTAATAATTTTTTATTTTAATTGATCTTTTTCATTTTAAAAGTTTACGTTCTAAAAAATCTAATAAATAAAAAGTGTATGCTATAACACAGGAGTTAGAATGAGGAAAAATATTTTTCTACTGTTAAGGTTAAATAAGATTAAATATTTAAAAACTTGATACCCATTTCTGACTTACGTATTCAAATTATAGTTTAAGTGGATTGTTTTTTCTTTTTACTGTATAATTTCAAAGAAAACTTACATTATTTCAATTGAAAGAAACAATATATTTCCTAATTTTATTTTTAATTATGGCTAAAAATTAAAAAAGCAACTCAAAATATTGGTACATATTTCAGTCTTTTTTATTAAAATTTTATTTTAATTGATTTTTTTCATGTTAAAAGTTTACGTTCTGAAAATTTCATTTTTTTATAATAAGTTCAAAGCGTATGCTATAACACATGAGTTAGAATGAGGAAAATTACTTTTCTAAAGGTTAAATAAGAATAAAAATTTAAAAACTTGATACTTATTTCTCACTTACGTATTCAAATTATTGTTTAAGTGGATTGCTTTCTTTTTTACTGTATAATTTCAAAGAAAACTTACATTATTTCCATTGAGAGAAATAATATATTTCCTAATTTTATTTTTAATTATCGCTAAAATTTGAAAAAACAACATAGAATGTTGGTACCTATTTCTGTTTTTTTTCTTAAATTTTTATTTTAATTGATTTTTATTAATTTTAAAAGTTTATGTTCTGAAAAATTTATTCTTTTCTAATAAATTAAAAGCGTATGCTACAACACAGGAGTTAGAATGACGAAAAATACTTTCCCACTGTTAAGGTTAAATAAGAATAAACATTTAAAAACATGATACACATTTCTCACTTACGTATTCAAATTATAATTTAAGTGGATTGTTTTTTTTTTTTACTGTATAATTTCAAAGAAAACTTACATTATTTTCATTGAGAGAAATAATATATTTCTTACTTTTATTTTTAATTATGGCTAAAAATTAAAAAAGCGACTCAGAATGTTGGTACATAGTTCTGTCTTTTTTATTAATTTTTTAATTTAATTGATTTTTTTCATTTTAAAAGTTTGCGTTCTAAAAAAATTATTCTTTTCTAATAAATTAAAAGTGTATGCTACAACACAGGAGTTAGAATGAGGAAAAATACTTTCCCACTGTTAATGTTAAATAAGAATAAAAATTTAAAAACTTATTACCCATTTCTCACTTACATATTCAAATTATTGTTTAAGTGGATTGTTTTTTCTTTTTACTGTATAATTTTAAAGAAAACTTACATTATTTCCATTGAGAAAAACCATATATTTCCTACTTTTATTTTTAATTATGCCTAAAAATTGAAAAAGCGACTCAGAATGTTGGTACCTATTTCTTCTTCTTTTTAAATTTTTATTTCAATTGATTTTTTTCATTTTAAAAGTTTACGTTTTAAAAAATCTAATCAATAAAAAGTGTATGCTATAACACAGGAGTTAGAATGAGGAAAAATATTTTTCTACTGTTAAGGTTAAATAAGATTAAATATTTAAAAACTTGATACCCATTTTTGACTTACGTATTCAAATTATAGTTTAAGTGGATTGTTTTTTCTTTTTACTGTATAATTTCAAAGAAAACTTACATTATTTCCATTGAGAGAAACAATATATTTCCTACTTTTATTTTTAATTATGCCTAAAAAATGAAAAAGCGACTCAGAATGTTGGTACCTATTTCTGTCTTTTTTATTAAAATTTTATTTTAATTGATTTTTTTCATGTTAAAAGTTTACATTCTGAAAATTTCATTTTTTTTACAATAAGTTCAAAGCGTATGCTATAACACAGGAGTTAGAATGAGGAAAAATTACTTTCCTAAAGGTTAAATAAGAATAAAAATTTAAAAACATTGATAAATTTCTCGCTTACGTATTCAAATTATTGTTTAAGTGGATTGTTTTTTTTTTTTACTCTATAATTTCAAAGAAAACTTACATTATTTCCATTGAGAGAAATAATATATTTTCTATTTTTTTTTAATTATGGCTAAAAATGAAAAAACGACATAGAATGTTGGTACCTATTTCAGTCTTTTTTATTAAATTTTTATTTTAATTGATTTTTTTCATTTTAAAAGTTTACGTTCTAAAAATTTATTCTTTTCTAATAAATTAAAAGCATATGCTACAACACAGGAGTTAGAATGAGGAAAAAATACTTTCCCACTGTTAAGGTTAAATAAGAATAAAAATTTAAAAACTTGATCCACTTCTCACTTACGTATTCAAATTATAATTTAAATGGATTGTTTTTTCTTTTTACTGTATAATTTCAAATAAAACTTACATTATTTCCATTGAGAAAATAATATATTTTCTACTTTTATTTTTAATTATGGCTAAAAATTGAAAAAGCGACTGAAATGTTGGTACATATTTCTGTCTTTTTTTTTAATTTTTTATTAATTGATTTTTTTCATTTTAAAAGTTTACATTCTGAAAATTTTATTTTTTTACAATAAATTAAAAGCGTATGCTATAACACAGGAGTTAGAATGAGGAAATATACTCCTAACTATTAAGGTTAAAAAAGATTTAAAATTTAAAAAATGATACTCATTTCTCACTTATGTATTCAAATTATAGTTTAAGTGGATTATTTTTTCTTTTTACTGTATAATTTCAAAAAACTTACATTATTTCCATTTTAGAGAAACAATATATTTCCTACTTTTATTTTTAATTATGGCTAAAAATTGAAAAAGCGACTCAAAATGTTGGTACCTATTTTTTTCTTTTTTAATAAATTTTATTTTAATTGATTTTTTTCATTTTAAAAGTTTACGTTCTGAAAATTTTATTTTTTTACAATAAATTAAAAGGGTATGTTATAACACATGAGTTAGAATGAGAAAAATACTTTCCTACTATTAAGGTTAAAAATAATTAAAATTTAAAAAATTGATACCCATTTCTCACTTACGTATTCAAATTATACTTTAAGTGGATTGTTTTTTCTTTTTACTGTATAATTTCAAAGAAAACTTACATTATTTCCATTGAGAGAAACAATATATTTCCTACTTTTTTTTTAATTATGGCTAAAAATTAAAAAAGCAACTCAAAATATTGGTGCATTTCAGTTTTTTTATTAAAATTTTATTTTAATTGATTTTTTTATGTTAAAAGTTTACGTTTTGAAAAATTCATTTTTTTTACAATAAGTTCAAAGTGTATGCTATAACACAGGATTAGAATGACGAAAAATATTTCCTACTGTTAAGGTTAAAAAGATTAAAAATTTAAAAACTTGATACATATTTCTCACTTACGTAATCAAATTATAGTTTAAGTGGATTATTTTTTCTTTTTACTGTATAATTTCAATGAAAACTTACATTATTTCAATCGAGAGAAACAATATATTCCTACTTTTATTTTTAATTATGGCTAAAACTTAAAAAAGCAACTCAAAATATTTAGTGCATTTCAGTCCTTTTTAATAAAATTTTATTTTAATTGATTTTTTTCATTTTAAAAGTTTACGTTCTGAAAAAATTATTTTTTCTACAATAATTAAAAGTGTATGCTATAACACAGGAGTTAGAATGAAGAAAATATTTTCTACTATTTAGGTTAAAAAGATTAAAAATTTAAAAACTTGATACTCATTTCTCACTTACGTATTCAAATTATACTTTAAGTAGATTATTTTTGTTTTATTGTATAATTTCAAAGAAAACACATTATTTTCATTGATAGAAATAATATATTTTCTACTTTTACTTTTAATTATGGCTAAAATTTGAAAAAGCGACTCAGAATGTTGGTACCTATTTCGCGTTTTTTTATTAAATTTTTATTTTAATTGATTTTTTTCATTTAAAAGTTTATGTTCTGAAAATTTTATTTTCTAATAAATTAAAAGTGTATGCTATAACACAGGAGTTAGAATGACGAAAAATACTTTCCTACTATTAAATGTTAAATAACAAATATTTTCCTACTTTCATTTTTAATTATGCTAAAAATAAAAAAGCGACTGAGAATGTTGGTACCTATTTTTCGGGCTTTTTCATTAAATTTTTATTTTAATTGATTTTTTTCATTTTAAAACTTTATGTTTTTTGAAAAATTTATTATTTTCTAATAAATTAAAAGCGTATGTATAACACTGAAGTTAGAATAAGGAAAAATACTTTCCTACTATTAAGGTTAAATAAAATTAAAAATTTTAAAAAATTGATACCAATTTTTCACTTACGTATTCAAATTATAGTTTAAGTAGATGTTTTCCTTTTTACTGTATAATTTCAAGGAAAACATAATTATTTCCATTTTGATAAACAATATATTTTCAACTTTTATTTTCAATTATGGCTAAAATCAAAAAAGCGACTCAGATATTGGTACATATTTCTGTCTTTTTTATTAAATTTTTATTCTAATTATTTTTTTCATTTTAAAAGTTTACGATCTGAAAAAAAATTTTCTAATTAAATTAAAGATTGCTATAACACAGGAGTTAGAATGAGGAAAAATACTTTCCTACTGTTAAGGTTAAAAAGATTAAAAATTTAAAAACTTGATACCCATTTCTCACTTACGTATTCAAATTATAATTTAAGTGGATTATTTTTTCTTTTTACTGTATAATTTAAGGGAAAACATACATTATTTCATTGATAGAAATAATATATTTTCTACTTTTATTTTTAATTATGGCTAAAAATTAAAAAAACAACTCAGAATATTGGTACCTATTTTAATTTTTTTTATTAAATTTTTATTTTAATTAATTTTTTTCATTTTAAAAGTTTACATTCTAAAAATTTTATTTTTTTACAAAAAATTAAAAGTGCATGCTATAAAACATGAGTTAGAATGAGGAAAAATACTTTCCTACTATTAAGGTTAAAAAGATTAAAAATTAAAAAACTTGATACATAATTTCTCACTTACGTTATTCAAATTATAGTTTAAGTGGATTATTTTTTTCTTTTTACTGTATAATTTTAAGGAAAACTTACATATTTTCATTGAGAGAAATAATATATTTCCTAATTTTATTTTTAATTATGGCTAAAAATTGAAAAAACGACCCAAAATGTTGGTACATATTTCGGACTTTTCTATTAAATTTTATTTTAATTGATTTTTTTCATGTTAAAAGTTTACGTTCTGAAAATTTCATTTTTTTTACAATAAGTCAAAGCGTATGCTATAACACAGGAGTTAGAATGAGGAAAAATACTTTCCTAAAGGTAAAATAAGATTAAATATTTAAAAACTTGATACCACATTTCTCCCTTACGTATTCAAATTATAATTTAAATGGATTGTTTTTTCTTTTTACTGTATAATTTCAAACAAAACTTATATTATTTTCATTGAGAGAAATAATATATTTCCTACTTTTATTTTTAATTATGGCTAAAAATTGAAAAAGCGACTCAAAATGTTCGTACCTATTTTTGTCTTTTTTTTAAATTTTAATTATAATTGATTTTTTTCATTTTAAATGAAACATTCTGAAAAATTTTATTTTTTACAATAAATTGAAAGCGTATGCTATAACACAGGAGTTATAATGAGGAAAAATATTTCAACTATTAAGGTTAAGATTAAAAATTTAAAAACTTGATACCCATTTCTCACTTATGTATTCAAATTATAGTTTAAGTGGATTGTTTTTTCTTTTTACTGTATAATTTCAACAAAACTTACATTATTTCCATTTAGAGAAACAATATATTTCCTACTTTTATTTTTAATTATGGCTAAAAATTGAAAAAGGACTCAGAATGTTGGTACCTATTTTTGTCTTTTTTATTAAATTTTTTAATTGATTTTATTCATTTTAAAAGTTTATGTTCTGAAAATTTTATTCTTTTCTAAAAAATTAAAAGCGTATGCTATAACACAAGAGTTAGAATGACGAAAAATACTTTCCTACTGTTAAGGTTAAATAAGAATAAAAATTCAAAACTTGATATTCATTTCTCACTTACGTATTCAAATTATAGTTTAAGTGGATTGTTTTTTCTTTTTACTGTATAATTTCAAGAAAAACTTTCATTATTTCCATTGAGAGAAATAATATATTTCCTACTTTTATTTTTAATTATGGCTAAAAATTGAAAAAGCGACTCAAAATGTTGATACCTATTCTGGGCTTTTTTATTAAATTGTTATTTTAATTGATTTTTTCATTTTAAAAGTTTATGTTTTGAAAATTTTATTCTTTTCTAATAAATTTAAAGCGATGCTATAACACAAGAGTTAGAATGATGAAAAATAATTTCCTACTATTAAGGTTAAAAATGATTAAAAATTTAAAAATTGATACCCATTTCCCACTTACGTATTCAAATTATACTTTAAGTGGATTGTTTTTACTTTTTACTGTATAATTTAAAGAAAACTTACATTATTTCCATTGAGAGAAATAATATATTTCCTACTTTTAGTTTTAATTATGGCTAAAAATTGAAAAAGCGACTCATAATGTTGGTACCTATTCCGGGTTTTTTTATTAAATTTTTATTTTAATTGATTTTTCCATTTAAAAGTTTACGTTCTGAAAATTTTATTTTTTCTAATAAATTTAAAGCGTATACTATAACACAGTAGTTAGAATGAGGAAAAATACTTTCATACTGTTACGGTTAAATAAGATTATAAATTAAAAAACTTGATGCCCATTTTCTCATTACATATTCAAATTATAGTTTAAGTAGATTGTTTTTTTCTTTTTACTGTATAATTTCAAGGAAAACTTACATTATTTTCGTTGAGAGAAACAATATATTTTCTACTTTTATTTTTAATTATGGCTAAAAATTAAAAAAGCTACTTAGAATGTTGGTACCTATTTCAGTCTTTTTAATAATTTTTTATTTTAATTGATTTTTTCATTTTAAAATTTACATTTTGAAAATTTTATTTTTTACAATAAATTGAAAGCGTATATACTATAACACATGAGTTAAAATGATGAAAAAATACTTTTATACTGTTACGGTTAAATAAGATTATAAATTAAAAAACTTGATACCATTTCTCATTTATATATTCAAATTATACGTTAAGTGGATTGTTTTTTCTTTTACTGTATAATTTATGAAAAATACATTATTTCCATTGAGAGAAACAATAAATTTTCTACTTTTATTTTCAACTATGGCTAAAAATTGAAAAAATAACTCAGAATGTTGGTACCTATTTTTAAAATGAGGAAAAATACTTTCATACGGTTAAGGTTAAATAAGATTAAAAATTTAAAAATTGATACTCATTTCTCACTTACGTATTCAAATTATAGTTTAAGTGGATTGTTTTTTCTTTTACTGTATAATTTCATGAAAAAATTACATTATTCCATTGAGAGAAACAATAATTTTCTACTTTTATTTTTAATTATGGCTAAAAATTGAAAAAGCGACCAAAATGTTGGTACCTATTTTGGACTTTTTTAATAAATTTTTTATTCGAATTGATATTTTTCATTTTAAAAGTTTAATTTATGAAAAATTTTATTTTTTTCTAATAAACGTAAAAAGTATGCTATAACACAAGAGTTAGAATGAGGAAAAATATTTTCCTACTATTAAGGTTAGAAAAGATTTAAAATTTAAAAACTTGATACCATTTCTCACTTACGTATTCAAATTATACTTTAAGTGGATTATTTTTTGTTTTATTGTATAATTTCAAAGAAAACTTATATTATTTTCATTGATAGAAATAATATATTTTCAACTTTTACTTTTAATTATGGCTAAAAATTGAAAAAGCGACTCAGAATGTTGGTACCTATTTCGCATTTTTTTATTAAATTATTATTTTAATTGATTTTTTTCATTTAAAAGTTTATGTTCTGAAAATTTTATTCTTTTCTAATAAATTAAAAGCGTATGCTATAACACAGGAGTTAGAATGACGAAAAATACTTTTCTACTATTAAAGTTAAATAAGAATAAAAATTAAAAAACTCGATACCATTCTCACTTACGTATTCAAATTATAGTTTAAGTAGATTGTTTTTCTTTTTACTGTATAATTTCAAAGAAAACTTACATTATTTCCATTTAGAGAAACAATATATTTCCTACTTTCATTTTTAATTATGGCTAAAAATTGAAAAAGCGACTGAGAATGTTGGTACCTATTTCGGGCTTTTTCATTAAATTTTTATTTTAATTGATTTTTTTCATTTTAAAACTTTATGTTTTGAAAATTTTATTTTTTTCTAATAAACTTAAAGCGTATGCTATAACACTGAAGTTAGAATAAGGAAAAATACTTTCCTACTCTTAAGATTAAATAAAATTAAAAATTTTAAAAAATTGATACCAATTTTTCACTTACGTATTCAAATTATAGTTTAAGTAGACTGTTTTTTCTTTTTACTGTATAATTTCAAGGAAAACTTACATTATTTCTATTTTGATAAACATATATTTTTTGACTTTTATTTTTAATTATGGCTAAAAATTAAAAAGCGACTCAGAATATTGGTACATATTTCTGTCTTTTTTATTAAAATTTTATTTTTAATTATTTTTTCTTTTTAAAAGTTTACGTTCTGAAAAAAAAATTCTAATAAATTAAAAGCGTATGCTATAATAACACAGGAGTTAGAATGAGGAAAAATATTTTCCTACTGTTAAGGTTAAAAAAGATTAAAAATTTAAAAACTTGATAACCATTTCTCACTTACGTATTCAAATTATAATTAGTGGATTATTTTTTCTTTTTATTGTATAATTTAAGGGAAAACATACATTATTTCCATGAGAGAAACAATATATTTTCTACTTTTATTTTTAATTATGGCTAAAAATTAAAAAAACAACTCAGAATATTGGTACCTATTTTAATTTTTTTATTAAATTTTTATTTTAATTAATTTTTTTCATGTTAAAAGTTTACATTCTAAAAATTTTATTTTTTTACAAAAAATTAAAAGTGTATGCTATAAAACATGAGTTAGAATGAGGAAAAATACTTTCCTACTATTAAGATTAAAAAGATTAAAAATTTAAAAAATTGATACCAATTTCTCACTTACGTATTCAAATTATAGTTTAAATGTATTGTTATTTCTTTTTGTTGTATAATTTTTAAAGAAAACTTTATTATTTTCATTGAGAGAAATAATACATTTCCTTATTTTATTTTTAATTATAGCTAAAAATTAAAAAAGTGACTCACAATGTTGGTAATATTTTTGTCTTTTTTATTAAGTTTATTTTAATTAATTTTTTTCATTTTAAAAGTGTACGTTCTGAAACTTTTATTTTTTTCTGAATAAATTAAAAGTGTATGCTATAACATAGGAGTTAAAATGAGAAAAAAATACTTTCCTACTGTTAAGGTTAAATAAGATTAAAAATTTAAAAACTTGATAACCATTTCTCACTTACGTATTGAAATTATAGTTTAAGTGGATTTTTTTTCTTTTTACTGTATAATTTCATGGAAAATTTACATTATTTCCATTGACATAAATAATATATTTTGAACTTTTATTTTTAATTATGGCTAAAAATTGAAAAAGCGACTCACAATGTTGGTACCTATTTCTGCCTTTTTTATTAAACTTTTATTTTAATTGATTTCTTTTCATTTTAATTGTTTATGTTTTGAAAAATTAATTTTTTTCAATAAATGAAAACGTATGCTATAACACATGACTTAGAATGAGGAAAAATACATTCATATTGTTAAGGTTAAAAAAGATTAAAAATTTAAAAACTTTATACCCATTTCTCACTTACGTATTCAAATTATACTTTAATTGGATTGTTTTTCTTTTTACTGTATAATTTCAAGGAAAACTTACATTATTTCCATTTTGACAAAAAATATATTTTTCGACTTTTATTTTTAATTATGGCTAAAAATTAAAAAAGCGACTCAGAATATTGGTACCTATTTTTGTTTTTTTATTAAATTTTTATTTAATTCTTTTTTTTCATTTTAAAAGTTTACGTTCTGAAAATTTTATTTTTTCTAATAAATTAAAAGCGTATGCTATAACACATGAGTTAGAATGAAGAAAAATACTTCCTACGGTGAATGTTAAAAGATTAAAAATTTAAAAACTTAATACCCATTTCTCACTTATGTATTCAAATTATAGTTTAAGTAGGTTATTTTTTCTTTTTACTGTATAATTTCAATGAAAACTTACATTATTTCCATGAGAGAAACAATATATTTCCTACTTTAATTTTTAATTATGGCTAAAAATTAAAAAAGCGACTAAGAATGTTGGTACCTATTTTGGGCTTTTTCATTAAATTTTTATTTTAATTGGTTTTTTTCATTTTAAAACTTTATGTTTTGAAAATTTTATTTTTTTGTAATAAACTTAAAGCGTATGCTATAACACTGGAGTTAGAATAAGAAAAAATAATTTCCTACTCTTAAGGTTAAATAAGATTAAAATTTTAAAAACTTGATATCCACTTCTCACTTACGTATTCAAATTATACTTTAAGTGGATTGTTTTTTTTTTATTGTATATTTTGAAGAAAACTTACATTATTTTCATTTTGATAAACAAATATTTTCGAATTTTATTTTTAATTATGGCTAAAATTTTAAAAAGTGACTCAGAATGTTGGTACTTATTTCTGTCTTTTTATTAAAATTTTATTTTAATTGATTTTTTTCTTTTTAAAAGTTTACGTTCTGAAATTTTTATTTTTTTCTGATAAATTAAAAGTGCATTCTATAACAGAGGAGTTAAAATGAGAAAAAAATACTTTCCTACTGTTATGGTTAAAAAAAGATTAAAAATTTAAAAACTTGATACCCATTTTTCACTTACGCATTCAAATTATAGTTTAAGTGGATTATTTTTATTTTTACTGCATAATTTTTTGGAAAACTTACATTATTTCCATTTAGAGACACATTATATTTCCTTATTTTATTTTTAATTATGGCTAAAATTAAAAAAGCGACTCATAATGTTGTTACATATTTCTGTCTTTTTTATTAAATTTTTATTTTAATTGATTTTTTTCATTTTAAAATTTTATGTTCTGAAATTTTTATTTTTTTCTAATACATAAAAAGTGTATGATATAACATATGAGTTAAAATGAGGAAAAAAAATACTTTCCTGTTGTTAAGGTTAAATAAGATTAAAAAATTTAAAAAATTGATACTCATTTCTCAGTTACGTATTCAAATTATAGTTTAACTAGATTGTATTTTTTATTTTTAATGTATAATTTCATTATAGCATACGGTTTTAATTTATTAGAAAAGAAAAATTTAGAACATAAACTTTAAAAATAAAAAAATATCATTTAAAATAAAATTTTAATATGAAAGCAAGAAATAGGTACCAACAGTTTGAGTCGCTTTTTCAATTTTTAGTCACAATTCAAAACAAAAGTCGGAAATATATTATTTCTCTCATAGAAAATAATGCAAGTTTTCTTTGAAATTATAATGTAAAAAGAAAAAATAATCCAATTAAACTATAATTTGAATACATAAACAAGAAATGAGTATTAAGTTTTTAAATTTTTAATCTTATTTAACATTAATAGTAGGAAAGTATTTTTCCTAATTGTAATTCCTATGTTATAGCATATGCTTTTAAGTTATTATAAAAAAAATTAGAACGTAAACTTTTAAAAATAAAAAAATCATTTAAAATAAAATTTTAAAATGAAAGCAAGAAATAGGTACCAATATTTTAAGTCGTTTTTTTTAATTTTTAGTCATAATTAAAAACCAAAGTAAGAAATATGTTATTTCTCTCATAGAAAATAAAGCAAGTTTTCTTTAAAATTATAATGTAAAAAGAAAAAATAATACAGTTAAACTATAATTTGAATACATAAGCAAGAAATTGGTATGAAGTTTTTAAATTTTTAATCTTATTTAACATTAATTGTAGGAAAATATTTTTCCTCATTCTAACTCCTGTGTTATATCGTATGCTTTTAATTTATTAGAAAAAAAATAGAACATAAATGTTTAAAAATAAAAAAAATCAATTAAAATAAAATTTAATATGAAAGCAAGAAATAGGTACCAATAGTTTGAGTCACTTTTTCAATTTTTAGTCACAATTCAAAAAAAAAATAGGAAATATATTGTTTCTCATAGAAAATAATTTAACATTTGTTTGAAATTATACCGTAAAAGAAAAAAAAAACAATCAAGTTAAATTATAATTTGAATACATAAGCAAGAAATGGGTATTAAGTTTTCAAATTTTTAATCGTGTTTAACTTTAACAGTATAAAAGTATTTTTCCTGATTGTAATTCCTGTGTTATAGCATATGCTTTTAAGTTATTAGAAAAAAATATTTTTTTTAGAACATAAACTTTTAAAAATAAAAAAATCATTTAAAATAAAATTTTAAAATGAAAGCAAGAAATATGTATCAACATTCTAAGTCATTTTTTTTAATTTTTAATCATAATTAAAAATAAAAGTAGGAAATATATTATTTCTCTCATAGAAAATAAAGCAAGTTTTCTTTAAAATTATAATATAAAAAGAAAAAATAATCCAGTTAAATTATAATTTGACTACATAAGCAACAAATGAGTATAAAATTTTTAAATTTTTAATCTTATTTAACATTAATAGTAGGAAAATATTTTTCCTCATTCTAACTCCTGTATTTTTTTTTTTTACAATATATTATCAAAAAAAACTTACATTATTTTCTATGAGAGAAACAATATATTTTCTATAAATTAAAAGTGTATGCTATGAAATAGGAGTTAGAATGAGGAAAAATAATTTCCTACTATATATGTTAAATAAGATTAAAATTTTAAAAACTTGATACCCATTTATTATTTATATATTCAAATTATAGTTTAATTGGATTTTTTTTTCTTGTAACTGTATAATTTCAAAGAAAACTTAAATTATTTTTTATGATAGAATTAATATATTTCTAATTTTTTTTAATTATGACTAAAAATTTAAAAAGCGACTCGAAATATTTGGTACATATTTCTTGCTTTCATTAAATTTTTATTTTAACTTTTTTTTTCTTTTTAAAAGTTTACGTTCTAAAAAATTTAATTTTTTCTAATAAATTAAAAGTGTATGCTATGACACATGAGTTAGAATAAGGAAAAATACTTTTCTACTATTAATATTAATTAAGATTAAATTTTTTAAAAACTTGATACCTATTTCTTGTTTACATATTCAATTTATAATTTAATTGGATTTTTTTTCTTTTAATTGTATAATTTCAAAGAAAACATAAATAATTTTCTATGAAAGAAACAATATATTTCTACTTTTATTTTTAATTTTGACTAAAAATTGAAAAAATGACTTAGGATATTGGTGTCTATTTCTTGTTTAATATTAAATTTTTATTTTAACTGATTTTTTTTCTTTTTAAAAGTTACATTCTAAAAAATTTAATTTTTTCTAATAAATTAAAAGTGTATAATTAATACATGAGTTAGAATGAAGAAAAATATTTTCCTATTATTAATGTTAATTAAAATTAAAAAATTTAAAAACTTGATAACCGTTTCTTGTTTACATATTCAAATTATAGTTTAACTGGATTTTATTTTCTTTTAACTGTATAATTTCAAAGAAAATTATAAATATTTTTCTATGAGTGAAATAATATATTTCTACTTTTATTTTAAATTTTGACTAAAAATAGAAAAGGCGACTTAGGATGTTGCATATTCAAATTATAGTTTAACTGATTTTTTTTCTTTTAACTATATAATTTCAAAGAAAACTTTTTTTTTTTCTATGAAAGGAAGAGTACTTTTATTTTTAATTATAATTAAAAATTAAAAAAAACTACTTGATACTTATTTCTTGTTTTCATATTCAATTTATATTTTAACTATATCTTTAATCAACTGTGTTTCAATACCGAAAGTTCGCTTCAGAGGCCCTTTTCTGCCTGCAAAGTGTTGACAAGAGAACAATCAAAAGTTGCTCGGACTCTGTTGCACTGATCACTGCATTACAAATGACACAATTCGCCAGTAACAATTTTGGTTTTAGATTTGATGGTAATATTGAAGTACAGATTTGAAATGTATTTGTTCCAACTGTTTCTAGAAAGGCAGCAGACATGGGAATTCTTTATGATAGGAAAATAGAACAGTGATTGCATTCTGTGATAGAACATTGCCTGCGCTAGTTGAAAGTGCTCAGGAGTATGTCATAGTATGCCGCCAAGTCTATAAGAAGACTATGAAATAAAAGTAGAACAAGCTACTAGTAAATGTGCAAAAAAGTGACTAATTGTAGTGTCAATTTGTATTGCTTTTCTCAGTCTAATTAAAATTTCATGTTAGGAATTCTCATAATGTATGGTCATGACTCTCCTATGGATCACAGCTTCCATGAAAAATAATAAATACAACCATTTCAATCAAAATTACTAACTGTGCAAGCAAAAGAAACCAAGAGAATTGATGTGCATGTCGAGCATGATAATGGAACTCCAGACAATCGCTCAAGTGCACAAGGAAATATCAGCACTTAAAAGCACACTATATGCAGCACCCCTAACCGATCGAAAGAGAATGATTGTTTATTAGCCTATTAAACAGCTCATGAGCATCTGAATGGTTGTCCTTGCAGACCAGAGAAGTTACGAGTCTCCATATATATCTATCAATTGAATTTTTTTCACCAAACTAAACAAACATGTCCATAATTCTGTATTCTTCCCTTGCACCAATTCATTTATATATTTGCTTACACTAGAAGAATGAGGGGCATATCCCATAAAAATCATCTCATCTAAAATACTTGCTGCTTCCTTGAACTGCTTTACATCACAAAACCCATCAAAAAGTGTCCTGTAAGTTACCACATCTGGAGGGCACTTCGTCGTGGCATATCTTCCAATAAATCATTAGCTTCACTCACTTTTCTCTCCCTACACAGCGCACCAATAACCATATTATATAACTATCCACATCTGGTTTGCACCCTTGTTTCTCCATCTCACTCAAAGCCCCAAAAGCTGAATTAGGCTTACACTCATTTCTTCTCATTTCCTCTATTGCTTCAGCCTGAGAGCATGTTAGACAAGCCAAGGTGAAACAGTTATTACTTGGTGATTTCTGAGGCGCACCTCGCACCTACCATGTGAATCTTTCTAAGGAGACTTGTTCTTAACTGGATTC
The DNA here is from genome assembly GCA_019321725.1 of Paulownia fortunei. Classification (NCBI taxonomy): domain Eukaryota; kingdom Viridiplantae; phylum Streptophyta; class Magnoliopsida; order Lamiales; family Paulowniaceae; genus Paulownia; species Paulownia fortunei. The sequence continues at coordinate 14,771,572 of CM033122.1, read as the reverse complement.
CTGTGGATCTTAGACGGCAAAAGAAGGGATTTTAACTTACTTCTAAATGTCAGTGTTGCAAAAATCTGGAATCTCTACAGTATCTCTTTAATTATGGAGATCAAGCCAAGGAAGTTTGGGAGCGCTTTGCTGAAATGTTCCACATTCTTCTTTCTCTCATATAGCATCCTACTATTCTTATCCAACCCTAGAAATTTTTCACTTTGTTTTCTCATCCTACACACATTGGAACTATCATCTCTCTTCTTGTTCTTTAGTTTCTCTGGACAGAGAAAAACAATACTAAACACAAGCATATAGGCTTCTATTCATCCAGAATAATTTGAAAGGTTTTATAATCACCTCTTTCTTCTTTTTAAATGCAGGAAACTTACTTGGAAGCTTTGACGAGGAGACCTTAGAATAGTAGCACATTTAGAATATAACTTCATTACAGGAGACCTCAAAAGATTGTGCAGATCCATTAGGATAAACCACAACCAAGTTGGTTTAAGCTCAATACTAATGGGCATCCAAGGATCACGAAGCATTTTTCAAGATAACATGGACAATACTATTATTGCATTTTAGGACTTCATTGGGACATCATATAGCATATTTGCTGAGATCTTTGCATTCAATATAAGACTACAGGTTGCTCTGAAAAAAGGCATCACATATCTGTGGATTGAGATTGATGCACTAACAGTCATCTATATCCTTCACTCTTGATAGTATGTACATTAGAGATTGCAGCAGCAATTGTAGAAATCAGGAATACTCTTCACAGCATGACTACATTCATCCCACATATACATAGAAGAAGGTAACATAAATGCTAACTTTTTGGCAAATGAAGCTAGCAACGCACTCTCCTCTATGACCTTCACGGCTACCTTCATTTAGAAGCACCTAACACATACTTTTGCACTATTTTTTTTTTTTTAAGGTCTAACACCACTCTGTAGTCACTTTTGTAATGGAGTAGTAATTCTTGCTTTATTTTAAGTTGTCACTTGGTCTCCCTTCGTAAAACAACATGTACTACTTTTTTTAAGTGATTTATATATAGGTTGGAAATCATTGTTTTAATCGTCCATTCCCTCTCAAAAGTGTTTTTTGTTAAAAAAATCCTAAACTCTAAACTCCAAACCTTATACCACAAACCATAAACCCTAAAACCTTTAGTCCTGAATCGTAAACCACATAAACCTTGAACCTTGAATCCTAAACCTTAAACCCTAAAACCCTAAACTTGAATCGTGAATCTTAAATTTTAAACCCTAAATTCTATCCTAACCCTAAACCATATCCTAAATCCCAAATCATGATCCATGGTTTTAAACTCTGAACTCTAACCCTAAATATATTAAAAAATTATATCAAATTCATGGTAAAAAGTAAGATAATTCTTTTTTTAAAAAAGATAATGATAGGAATAATGAAATATAGTTTATATGCGCATTTATTTATTTTAAGTTGTTAATATTCTTTATTAAAATAATTTTGATCGTGGTTATTTATTATATAATTTAATTTTAAAATTTTATGATAAATTAAAAATGATTATGACACTTCACTCTCTAAATTTGACAATTTTAGTATGTAAATTTTAAGGTTGCCCCTTTAACTTACATTTCAAAATTTCACCAAAATATTTTTTGTTAGCTACCGCCCACTCAAAATCAAAGAAAAAAAATGTCAAAAATTTATTTTAGTATTATCAATGATAAAAACACAATAATTTATAGTATTTAAAATATTTTTAGTACCACATTGATATTATTTGAGCAAATATACTATTATTTATTATATTTTCAACGTTAATAATAATAAAAATAGAATTCTGATGTTATTTTTCTCAGTTTTTGATTATATTTTTTATTGATCTTCTAATTTTTTTTCGTTTAGATTAGGGCTAAATGTATATAAGTTAGAAGATAGATAATGATAAATATAGTTTCAAAGATTTAAGATGATTGGTATGCATTTTATTTAGCCCTAAACGAGGTTTTATGTAATTTTCCTAAAAGAAAAAATAAAATTTAAAAGCGGAAACTTCTACTGCTTTCTAAACTGCGGTTATGCATCTTCCCCAAGCTTCCAGTTCCAACAAAATCCGCGGCAATACACAATGATAACGATATACAATATCCGCAAAAGTAGAAAAAGAGTAAGCACAAAACGAAGCTTCGCATAGCGAATTGTGTGGGCACATTCCAATCTCCGTTTATTTTCCTGTGTTTATTTCCATTTTAGTGGTGATGGCAACTTCCAGAAGCTCATCGGCGGCGCGGCTAAGCAGGTCGGCAGCGGCAGCACTCAAGGCGTCCCGCACTGGCTCTCAAGTTCCCCAAATCCCAGCTCTCTCCCCTGCTTGCCAATCCATCCGCTCCGCTGCCGCTGCTTTTATCGTCCGTCCTCGCGCCCATACTGCTGCTAATGAGAGTGGATTCTCTTCGGCCGAGACCCCTACTTCATTCTCTACATCATGCCTCAGCCGTATCGCATCGAGCCCTGCCCTCGCCCGCTCTTACTCTGCCTCTGCTGCCACCGGCCAGGTACCTAAATACTGTTTTGTGTTCGCTTCACATACTCTTTGAAATTCTTGTGTTGTGGTTCATATTAAAAAGCTTATATCTGTCGTAACTATATAGATACACAGGAGTATTATCTTGTTTCTGATGTTAGGCTGTTGGTGCAGCGTGTCTCACCTAAATGAATTTCTTGTCAAGAGTGCACCAAGAAATCTAGTATGTAGCCTTAAGAGTGGCTGGAATGATCTCCGGAGAAATGTCTTATGATTAAGGGTAATTAAATAAAACCAAGCAAAAAAAATTCGTTACTGATGCCTCTTTGAAATCAGAGTTGAAATTCTAGTTGCAAAGTCTCAAGGGAAAAGCTGCTAATTGTGCACTGAAACTAGACGCGGATGCCTTAAGGGCTATAAATTGGTTGGAGCTGGCATCCACGGTCAACTCTGCCATTCTATTATAAGCGCTTGTTTAGTTTGTTTCAATTGAATATCTTACAAAGTGATGAATTTGGATATAAAGTTCATTACCTTTTTCTTGTGAAAGGGTATCTCTAAAATTTGAACTTTCCGGATTATGTTAATTACTTAACAGATTAGTAACTTGGAGTTTACTGAGATGGCATGGGACGGAGTTGTCGGAGCTGTGGATGCAGCAAGAGACAGCAAACATCAAGTGGTAGAAACCGAGCATCTAATGAAAGCCCTTTTGGAACAAAAGGATGGGCTGGCGAGAAGAATATTCACCAAGGCTGGTGTTGACAACACATCACTTCTGCAGTCTACTGATAACTTCATATCTCAGCAACCAAAGGTATAATATGTGAGAGCAGATGTGACTTAGAATGTCAGGGGTTTCCTTGTAATTGTTATCATAACTTTTGCTAGCAGGTTTCAGGGGACACAACTGGACCTATTTTGGGCTCTCATTTTAGTTCCCTGTTGGACAATGCACGGAAATTTAAAAATGAAATGGGTGATTCATTTCTGTCTGTTGAGCATCTAGTGTTGGCATTTCCCTTGGATAAGAGATTTGGGCAGCAACTATTCAAAATTCTTCAACTAACCGAGAAGGCTTTGAAGGATGCTGTTCAAGCTGTTCGTGGTAGTCAAAGAGTAACTGATCAAAGTATGTGCTAAAACCTTACTGGTTCAACTTTTGAAAACTTTAGCTATATTGTAAAATAATCAGTGGATCCTATCTTGTTTTGTCTCCAGAAAATAGCAACGAGTAGACTCTCATCTTCCATTGTCTAGATAATTAATGAACTTAAAATTGGATTCTCTTGCAAGTTTGATTCTAGATATTGGAGAAGAGCACAACTGGACTACTTAGTAATCCATCTTTTTAATGAAGAGGAGAAAGGATAATCAGCCAGAGAACTAGGGCTTATCCTTATGTTGTGTTGATGTGCAGCTTCCACCAAAAAGTAATCTCAACATATCTACTTTGTCTAAAGAGATTTTTAACTATGATTAGTTACTTGCTGATGACAACATTAAGAATGCTTAAATTTGTGCTTCATCCTATTAAAATTTGTTATGAAGGTTTCTTTGAAGAATTTCATTTTGGAGGGTTTACATAGTTTGATGTGGAACATAACTGACAATTCTAAATGTTGAAGAAGTTACGATTGAATGTCAGTAGTTTTTGAGCTTTTATTGTTTCTACATATTGACAAAGGTTAATGGAATTCAGAGACCGTTGTTCATTATAATTTTTAATATACAGACCTTTGCAAAATAAAAGTAGTGAATACATGGAGCTCAGCAGGCTCATATTTGTAATATTTGATTCTGAGGATCCTACATTGATGCAGGGATGATACCTATAACATTACTTTTATGTTAAATTCAAACAATCAAAATTCATCAGGAGTTCTCTCAAAGCGACAGCTAGTTAACAATTAGTTGGCAATAAAAAAAATTCTTCAATATTATATCTGATAGTTGTGTGATTAATGTGTCTATGTCTTTTTAGAGGAGTTCTCTTTCATTTTTTTTTTTTCCTTTTCCCCTGGTTTTTGTTGTTTACTGAGAATTGATTGGTTTCTTGTATAGATCCAGAAGGTAAATATGAGGCACTTGAAAAATTTGGGAATGACTTAACTGAACTTGCCAGACGTGGAAAACTTGACCCAGTTATAGGACGTGATGATGAAATACGGCGATGCATTCAAATTTTATCGCGCAGAACAAAGAACAACCCTGTTATAATCGGGGAACCTGGAGTTGGAAAAACTGCAATTGCTGAAGGGTACCATCTCAAAGTTTTTGCAGTCATGACTTATACCTAGAAAAGTATCTGTCTGTTATGTGTTCTTTCAAAAGATTGGTTTTCCTGTTATGTTCATATAACTGTTGCTGATCATACTTAGAGAAATTAAAGTATTGGTATTACCTTACATCTTTTGCCAGATTGATTTTCAGTAATGAATTGACTTATTTTCGTCTAGAACGTAAGACAGCTATGACATATTATGATCAAATGACACTTCTCAGAGAAGTTATTCAATGTTGGGAGGATTTGGATTATGAAATTGTTGCAGATTGATTTCTGTGATTTAGATGTTAGCGTTGAATTTATATCTCTGTGGCAAAGAAAATTCGTTGAGGAAATTCTTGGATAGCCATAATCTGTCCCGTTTCAGGATGCTTGATTAATTATGATTATGTTAGGCTGAGTCCGGTAACTTGGCGTAGCTTGCCCATTTCTGTTATCATTTCGCATTTATCCCAGACACTTGGTTTGGAGGAAAGGAATATGTTAAGCATGGTAACAGTGTCGGATCAGTAGAGGAACAAGCTTAACCACAGTGTACCAAGGCGATTTCTTAAAAATATGATTCTCTTTTCTCCATAAAAACATGCCTAATTCATAGAAGATAATGTCTTTGGGAGAATCTTTTGGTAAATATTCTCTATCATACATTAAGTGCTCAAGGGATGTCTAACAGTATTCCATGTGGATAGTTAGCATTAGAAGGTATAGGTGTTATGTAATTTTTGGTGTTTCCCACTTATACTATCTTTTAATTGTGAATTGGGTTCATATCAGAGTTTAAAACTGATGGAAGCAAATTTTGTGTTTCATCAAATATGTGAAGGTTTAGTGACTAGAGCACAGGTTTTTTACAGCAGTACAGCATGTATCTTGCAGGTTAGCTCAAAGGATTGTCCGTGGAGATGTTCCAGAACCTCTGCTGGATCGAAAGGTTGTACTTTCTCTGTCATTCCATCTGTAATGTAAACAACTTACTATATGCACTGAAGACTTACTAAAGCAATTTGTTCATTAGTTCAATAGGTTAGCGTCTTCAGTGAAATTCTTATATACTTTCTTGAACTATGCGTCATGTGTGGAATTTGTGTTATTTTTCAACTAGAGTGTATTTTTCCTGTGTATTGATGTGGAGATTAGTTTGACAACTCTGTGATGTAGCTAGTTCCAAAAGTCACAGGCTAAGTACGCTCATAATTTTGAGTCTTTTTCTTAGGGAACGAACTCACATTCGGTGGAGATTGAGATCTTTCTTAGAATTTCTCTGGTCTGGTTTTGTATAGACAAGACAAAGTTTTGAAAATGAAACTGATGACAGAATAATAGCTTTAAGAAGGACATTGCTCCTACTATGGATATGTGATTTCTTTGTCTGTCTTTAACCTTCGATTTTCTATCCTAACATGGATCTAACTTATATAAGGTAATGAAATCAAGAGTTGTTACTAGTAGACTCAATACTATATGTCAAACTTCAATATTCTTTAGATGCAGTAATTCTGTCTTTTTTTCTTTCTGTCGTGCAGTTTGAGTCAATTGCATAATCCCCTCCTTTTTTTAATTCTAATTTGCGCAGTTTGTTGTCATATGTCTGCATTAGTTGATCTCTCTGGACATGGGTTCTTTGCTTGCTGGTGCAAAGTATCGAGGAGATTTTGAGGAAAGGCTAAAAGCTGTTTTGAAGGAAGTCACTGCTTCAAATGGGCAGATCATATTGTTTATTGATGAAATTCACACCGTAGTTGGTGCAGGTTCTGAAATTCTATGCTGTTGGATCTCTATTTCTTATCTGTAAATTTATCATATCAACCAATTGCTTGCTTCTTTCTATTCATCGTAAGTGGTAACATTACATGCTTAAAAGTTATAATCAATCAAAATTGATGTATCACCTTTACACATCTAATGGTGTGATTAAGCAACTTTGCTTGAGAAATTGTTCTACATGTAAAATCAAATCTTATATTTCATTCACTTTTTATCAATAGAAGTTATCTTCTCTGGATATATTATTAAAGCTAGCTAGTCTGGTAGGGTGACTGGTGACTTGCTGATCAAGATGCATGTTTATGTATTCTAATTGTGGCCGTTGATAATAGAATATCCATTGTTTAGTTCCATTCTTTTTTTTTTTGGTTCTCCATATTTAAGCCTTTCATGATGAGTAGAAATTTTCTACCTCATGTTCAGGGGCTACTGGAGGTGCAATGGATGCTGGAAATTTGTTGAAACCCATGCTTGGCCGAGGGGAACTCAGATGCATTGGAGCCACCACACTGAACGAATACAGGAAGTACATTGAGAAGGACCCTGCTTTGGAACGTAGATTTCAACAAGTATATTGTGGACAGCCATCTGTGGAAGACACAATTTCCATTTTGCGTGGATTGCGTGAACGTTATGAACTGCACCACGGGGTGAAAATATCAGACAATGCTCTGGTTTCAGCAGCAATTCTTTCAGATAGATACATCACAGAGCGTTTTCTACCGGACAAAGGTAGCACCACGTTTTATATTCATGATTATCTTTCTGGTAGAAAATATATATTCTCTAGTATTAACTTCTTTTTATATTCCTTTTATAAATCGAGATGGAAAAAATATTTTGTGTATTGATTCAATTGAGAAACATACATTTAAATAGATTACAACGAGGAAAAGATCCTAAAAACAGACTCCTAAAATTAAGGGATATTTACACCATAAAATATGACTCCTAAGGAAAGATTCTTACAGCTAATAATACAATAAAAACTAAATAAAATACACTTGACTAAATCAAAATAAAATCTGATTTGATTTTGTCCACACTCCCTTTCAAGCTTGGTTGTAGATTTTGATGAGACCAAGCTTGCTTACAAGGAAATCAAATGTTTGTTTTGTAAGTCCTTTCGTGAGTATATCAGCAAATTGTTGAGAAGTAGACACATATTCAATGCTGATAATACCCCCATCAAGCTTTTCCTTGATAAAATGTCTATCTACCTCCACATGTTTAGTCCTGCCATAATGGACAGGATTATGAGCTATACTGATGGTCGATTTGTTGTCGCATTAAAGGTGTATTGGTTTTTCATATTTGATCTTCAACTCCTCCATCACTCTTCTTATTCTGCAAGAAGTAGTGCAGAAGCTGAGTATAGAGCCTTGGCTCATGGAGTTGATATCATTGTTCAAATACCTCAAGATTCTATGACTGCATCAAGATGACCTTGACATGGTGCATGCATATACTGACTTATAAATTCACAGCAAAAGCTATGTCAAGTCTTGTATGCGAAAGATAAATGAGCTTTCCAACAAGGCGTTGATAACTTCCTTTGTCAACAGGATCTCCTTCGAACATTTTTGCCTTATTACCAAGTTCAATAGGAGTTTTACGAAATGAAGTAAAAATACAAAATGAAGATGACATATTGGAATACGAGGTGAACTTGGAAATAGGATGTTGAGTACAAGACCTAATACCATTTCTGATTGCTATAGGAGCATCTAGATCAAGATTAGGACTTGGATTACCTGGCACAATTGGCAATTGAGGTTTTACCATCAGCTCGGTTTCTTGACTGTGAGTAGGATTCATGAAGACCTTTCTTCTAAAGTAGACACGTATCTCTTGTTGATTAGACAATCAATTTTCCCTTTGTTTCTCAAACTAGTACATTGTCAGATGGATTATTTGACTTTAGGATGGGAATTGACTTTGAAATTGTTGTTGAGTCAGATAAAATAGGAGTTGGACTCAAAAGATTGGGCACACTAGAAGTAGTAGGTAGTGGTCGTATGGTGGTATCTACTTTGAGTAATGGCAAGTCAAGAGTACCACCCATGAACAACAAGCTTCTTAACTTGATTCTTCCCCTAAAGCGAAGTTGCAGAGAAATAAGGAGTATCTTCAAAGAATGTAACATCACAAGAGACATAGGTTTTCTTTTTTTTTTTTAGTACAATAGCATCGATAGCCTTTTTGAGTTGGAGAATAGCCAATGAAGATAGTTTTCAGAGCTTGAGGATCAAGTTTATTTCTATTATGGGCATGAGTATGAAGAAAGGCAGTACATCTAAAGGTTCTTAAGGAAAGAGCATTAGAGGTGGAAATATGTGGATAGGTTTTTCTGAGAACAGAGAGGGGAGTTTCAAAGTTGATGGTGCGATTTGGTAGGCGGTTGATAAGATATGTTGCAATTAAGATAACATCTCCCATAAGTTTTTTGGAACATTCATGGTAAACATAAGAGCACGGGCTACTTCCAATAAGTGACGATTTTTTCTTTTATATACTCTATTTTGTTGTGAAGTGTCAACACATGAACTTTATTGGAGAATTCCATTTTTTAATAAATATTCACCAAGAATATAATTGAAAAATTCTCTACCAATATCTGTTCGAAGAATTCGAATATGAGCCTAGAATTGAGTTTGAATCATTTTGTGGAAAGATTGGAAAGTTTGACAAGCCTCAGATTTTTCACGAAGTAGATAAACCCATGGTGCACGTGTGTGATCATCAATGAATGTGATAAACCATTTTTCGCCATGGGAAGTTGTGATTTTTTATGGTCCCCATGTCACTATGAATTAAAGAGAACGGTGTGGATGGCATTTATGGTTTTGGAGGAAAGAAAGTGTGAGTCTGTTTGGCAAGCTGACATATTTCACATTCAAAAGAAACATATTTTTTATTATCAAATAAAGATGAGAACAAATGTTTCAAATAAGAGAAATTGAAGTCTATGGTGCATAACATTATTTCCCAAGTACTAGAAACAGACACAGAAGCAACACCAGATACAAAAGCTTGTCTACTCTGGGAACGATCATCTTCAAAGTAATAAAGACCATCATGAACCTTAGCACTGCCAATCGTCCTCCCCAATGATAGTTCCTGAAATTGACATAACAAAGGTAACGTTGGATCGAGTCTAGTAGGTACACCCTAAGTACCAGTATGAACAGTCGTGGCTTGGCCGGTTTGAGTTTGGTAGGCACACAATTCAGCCGGTTTTCGAGGTTTCCAATTGGCTGGTTTCTTGTAAAGCTCCAACACTTCTCTTGAGTATGACCAGGACGACTACAGTAATCACACTTTGGTCATTCTCCTGGCTTGTTCATACGTAAGTTATGATTAGGCCACCCATTAGAAGAGAAATATTTGGATAGTGGTGGATCATCAATTAATGTCACCTTGCGACGACCCTCTTCACGTCGTGCCTCAACAAAAGCTTCCTCTATAAAAGGAAATGGATCTTGTGCCACAACTTGACCTCGTACCTCATCCAGATTTCAATTAAGACCAGCACGGAAATTATAGACGCATTCATTTTCAAGCTTGCACCGCTATTTGACACTACACTCAGCACAAAAGGAATCATCTTCAAAACAGAGATCAAGTTCTTGCCAAAGATCTTGAAGATCAGAAAAATACTGAGTTACTGAATTAGAGCCGTGTTTTATCTCCTTTAATTTCGAATGAAATTCAAAAATTTGGGAAGCGTTTCCAAGATCGGAGTACATCTGGCGAGCTGCATCTCAGAATTCTTTTGCAGTTTTAGAAAAAAAGATAACGGCTGAGTTTAGGGTCCATGGAATTGATAAGCCATGCGAGAACAATAGGGTTCTCGGCCAGTCATGTCTTGTACGTGGGATCAATCAAAGGAGGAGCAGGAAGTTCACCTGATGTAGCCAAGTTTACCTTGACCACTAATAACAATCTTGATAGATTAAGCCCACTTTAGATAATATTTTCCATCTAATTTGTGGGTTATAATGTGAAGAGAAGAGACATTACTACTGAAAAAAGTAATGATGGGAGCAGGGTTTGGATGCTTGGCCTAGGACTGGCCATAAGCTGTAGAATTGGTATTGTCGCCGGTCGTGAATGTCTTGTTATCAGCCACAGATTTCTAGCCCATAGACTCTGGTACCATATAAAATGAGATGGAAAAAATATTTTGTTTATTGATTCGATTGAGAAACATAAATTTTAATAGATTACAACAAGGAAAAGATCATGAAAACTGACTCCTAAAATTAAGGATATTTACACCATAAAATATGACTCCTAAATAAAGATTCTTACAACTAATAATACAATAAAAACTGAATTAAATACAGTTGACTAAATCAGAATGAGATCTGATTTGATTTTGTCCACACCTTTGTTTAGTGGAAAAAGCATTTCTTGTTCGGGTTTTTTCGGGTTTGTATGAATAGTAGCAAAGCATATGGTCTTTGCGCTTGGTTAATTACATGTGTTTCAATTTTTTACATGAAAAATGTCATAAAGATTACTATAAATATATATAGATAGACACTTTAAAAAACTTGATGAATATGGATAAATTAATATATGAAGGATTAAGAAACATGTTTATAAGTATAAGTTTTTTTTCTAATTTTAGTTTGGTGATTGGTATGTATTGATGGATTGGGAGTGGTATCAGCATTGCCAAGTTCGTTGCCAAATCTTTGTTTTGTATAATTAACCATCAAGAATTCCTATAGGGAATTCAATACTAAGTTGGGATTAGCCATTCCTCATCTTTCCCATGGGTTTGGCTATTCTCAATTGGTAGGGAATGGACCTATATTTATATATGACCAAACTAACTTTACTAAAAATCACAATGTGTACAAATATATATCTACATATGAATTACAATTTGTACAAATATATATCTATATATGAATATTAATAAGATATTTCTATCTATTATTTATATAACATATATTCAATGTCTCTCATATTTATTATGGTTAATACGTCTATTTTAAAAACATATAATATATCTGAACATCTGTACACTCACCCACAAACACGCATTCACAGATATGGTGTGTGTGTATACTTGGTCCTACTTTCATTGGTACCATATTTAATTTATTTTTTTTTCACGAGAACAGTATTATGGTTATTTCTTCAATTTCACTCCATTCCTAGTTTTCAATACTAAATTAAAGATTGGAGCATAGCCAACATAGAAAATGCTATGTTAATACCACTGCTTTCCCATCTTTATTCATTCTTAAACTCATTTTATTCCCAACTAAATCTGTTCATGCTTACCAATCTCCTCCTAAGGTCTCGATATAGCTTTATTCTCATCTTCAATTGCCCAATTTTTTTATTTGTTTTTTTATTGTAATTAGAGTATACATGTCCTCTCACAATTGGAAGAAACGCACAAGAAGTTTGCACTTCTAAAAGTGGCATAGATATAGATGTAGATGTAGATTAGATTTTTACTTTTTTATTTTTTTTTTTAAATTTCACCACATGTTCATATAGCATTGTATTTAAAGTACAGTAACTTCTAGATAAGCTTTGTTTCAGTTTCTTCTTAGCAAGTGTAGGTTCCAAGAAATTGTACATTATTTTTTGCCTGAACACAACTCATTTATAATGAGACAGCAAGAGTCTTTTTTTTATTATGATCTGTTAAAGCCCTTGTCTAACTTGTTATGGGTTCTTTGTTTATGTTTAACAGCCAATTATGCAGAAATGAACTGATAGTAATTCAGTTCAATTCAAAGATTAATTCCTAGATCAAGTAAATACAAAATTATTTGGTTGTGTTATTTGTAATTTGAAATATAGTAAAGATTTTCTTCTTTATGTTGTTCTTTTTCTTGGGGGAGACAGGTGAAGAGAGTTCCTGGATGTCTAATTGTTAGTGTAAATACTCCAAATTTCATTTACATGCTCACATAGTTAAGAGTAAAATTGTGCTATGCCAGCCATTGACCTTGTTGATGAAGCTGCTGCAAAATTAAAAATGGAGATCACATCCAAGCCTACTGAGTTGGATGAGATAGACAGGGCAGTGCTTAAGTTGGAGATGGAAAAGCTATCTCTGAAAAATGACACAGCCACAGCTTCGAAAGAGCGATTGATCAAGCTGGAACAAGATTTAGGGGCTCTTAAACAAAAGCAGAGGGAGTTAAATGAGCAGTGGGAAAATGAGAAAATTCTCATGAACCGAGTTCGATCGATTAAAGAAGAGGTAATGGCCTAAGTTCAGATTTTCATGACAATGATCAACATATCTAACTCAAAATGTCAAGACTTATTCGTTGTAGTTCTTTGAGTAGATTGACAGAGTTAACCTAGAGATGGAAGCTGCTGAGCGTGAGTACAACCTTAATCGCGCTGCTGAACTCAAATATGGCACACTGATGTCACTGCAGCGCCAGCTTGAAGAAGCTGACAAGAGCCTTGCTGATTATCGAAAATCTGGAAAGTCATTACTAAGGGAGGAAGTTACAGATCTTGATATTGCTGAAATAGTAAGCAGATGGACTGGCATACCACTATCTAATCTCCAGCAGACAGAGAGGGAGAAGCTTGTCTTGTTAGAGCAGGTCCTCCACAGAAGGGTTGTTGGCCAGGACATGGCAGTCAAATCTGTAGCTGATGCAATACGTCGTTCAAGGGCAGGCCTTTCCGACCCAAATCGGCCTATTGCAAGCTTCATGTTCATGGGGCCTACAGGTGTTGGTAAAACTGAGCTAGCAAAAGCTCTTGCCGGTATCTTTTCAACACTGAAAATGCGCTTGTGCGAATTGACATGAGTGAATACATGGAAAAGCATGCAGTTTCACGATTGGTTGGTGCACCACCCGGCTATGTTGGATATGAAGAGGGTGGACAGCTGACAGAAGTAGTTCGCCGAAGGCCGTATTCTGTTGTTTTGTTTGATGAAATTGAGAAGGCACATCATGACGTTTTCAACATCCTTTTGCAGCTGTTGGATGATGGAAGAATAACTGATTCTCAAGGACGGACAGTCAGTTTCACTAATACTGTTCTGATTATGACTTCAAACATCGGATCTAATTATATCCTTGAAACTCTTAGAAATACACAGAATAGCAAGGATGCTGTTTATGATGTGATGAAAAAGCAGGTGGTTGAGTTAGCAAGACAAACTTTTCGACCAGAGTTCATGAATCGGATTGATGAATACATTGTTTTCCAGCCTCTGGATTCCAAACAAATCAGTAAAATTGTTGAATTTCAGGTAAAAAAAAAAAAAAGAAAGAAAGAAAGAAGACCTTCTCACTTATTTTAATTTCCTTTTAAATTCTTTAACACTCTTCCTCTAAGTTACTTTACTTGCTTCATCTATTGAAGGACTTAAGGATAAATCAGGTTCCTTCTGATTATGACATCAATCATCTTGAACCTGGCTGCTGCTGCTTGAACTTTGTTCTGTGTGCAATTACTTTCTGATGAACATGGCTTTCATAGTATTATTGCACTCTGTCACTCCCTCTCAATATTTTTCCTTTGTTGTGGCTTCCAAGTCATTAAACATTACGCAAGCACTGTGCATTTAATCAACATGGATTTTTCTGTTACATTATACTTATATTCCTCCTATTCCTAATTGTGAATATCAAGTATTCTGTGATCTGATGACAGAATTATTTTACATATGCAGCTGAATCGTGTTAAAGACAGACTTAAACAGAAGAATATCAATTTGCATTACACAGAGGAAGCTATTCAACTGCTGGCAGCATTAGGATTTGACCCTAACTTTGGAGCAAGGCCTGTGAAGCGGGTGATACAACAGATGGTTGAGAATGAGATTGCAATGGGAATCTTAAGAGGAGATATTAAGGACGAAGATTCAATCATCCTTGATCAGATCCCAGGTGCCAAAGACGTCCCATCTCAAAATAGATTGTGCATAAAAAAGATGGAAAACTCGGTCATGGATTCCATGGTTGCGAATGACTAATGTTTGTCAGAATGTAGTTAAGATGAAATGACTACTGTTTTTTTTTTTTTTTTTCTCAGAATGTAAAGAAATTCATCGTGCAAAGTATTTATGAAGGTGTGTGTTTTGCTGCTTTGTATCTAGTTGTGCATCTCATTCTAGTTTCCTAACATGTCCTTGTAAGCTAGTGGCAGAAATTCTAGAGAGTTGTTATTGCTATTTTAAGAAGTTGGTTAGAATTGATATCACTTATGTTTTAAGATTGAACTTTGTATAATTCTTTCTGTGTAATAGGAGTAGAATAGACAATTTAACATGTATAGAGACAATCTTTAGGATTTGAAATGATCTCTCTTTTGTATATAAATTCTTCTTACAGCTTAATAACGATATTTTTTTATGGTACCGAGCAGTGAAAAACATCCTGCAAAATAATGAACTAGCCGTCACACCTTTCACCACCAGCTCGCATGGCGAAGACGACAATCAGGACAAATCCAATCTTCAAACAAATAGGTATGAACATCCAAGTGACCTCTCTACCTTCATCATTCGGATCAACCAAGCTTGGTCTGCGCAAGAGAACTACCCCGTCTGGAGTTAAGCCATGCTCATGGCGCTCATAGCAAAAAAGACGGAACTATTACCAAACCTCTATCCGGTTGCAACCTTCTTGTCAAGGGATGGATTCTCAATATCATCTCACCTAATATTAAACAAAGCATAATGTATAATGATAGTGCTTTCGTGCTTTGAATGAACTAAAGGAGCGTTTCTGTCAAATCAACGATGTTGTGAACAAGAAGGCATGAGCATCAACTAATACTATACAAAACTAAAGAGCTTGTAGGATAAACGAGATTCATTATGTCCTCTCCCACCTTGTGGTGGTGACATAGCAAAGAAGTTCAAGAGTACCAGCAAATGCAGTGAGCCATAAAGTTCCTGATGGGACTTGATGGAGTTGAATTTGTGGACAGATCTTGCCTAGTGAGCCTTTACCTCTGTTGAACAAGGTTTCTCTCTTATTGTTCAAGATGAAAAACAACGGGCTATTTCCTTAGAAGTGATGGGAAAAATATCAGATGCTACTGCATTTGTTGTCAAGAATACGTCACAAAACCAATATCGAAATCACCCATCCAAGAATGCACATCTCAAGTGAGGTCGTTGCAATATAACAGGTCACTCCATGAAAATTATCGAGCACTTCTCAAGTGCAATTACTTGGTTACACAGGCCACACAATTGATATTTGTCAAAAACTTAAAGAAGCCACTTCTCATGGAGACAAAAGGGAAAACTTAAGTTCTTTTTCCAAAGCCCACTATGCTGATTCCAAACCTAATAAGTCTGAAACATCATCTTCATCCTACAATCTTATAGCAGAACAATATCATGATCTA